>JAYEVB010000064.1:0-7500 GCA_036346415.1 Raddia guianensis
TTTGCATATTCCTGTCCTATGTTTTACTATCTTCGTCCGTCCAAAAATATGTGCTCTCTTAACTATAATTTAGGGTAACAGTCTTTGGACGGAGGGAGCTTAATCGTATTTACTTTTCGTAATTAACCTTTGCATGCATATTAGAATAGTGTGTGTGCCTTATTCATGTTAGTCATCTATTAGCATGATTAGACCTCATTTGATAAACCCTTTACTGTTCCATAGCCTATCCTTTGAATAGATGTGTAGGATTGCATAGGGATTCACTATAAAATGTGCCCTTGTGAGGCGTATGCCTCGTGATGGTGTTTTTGATTAAACCCTAAACAATTAAAACTAGTGTAGATTGTTTAGGGAGACCCAACGATGATGGTTAGGGAATGTGGTGGAGATTTGAGGTCTCCTCTAATAAGGACCCAAGCTTGTGTACTACTAGACCAAACCTTACAGTCTGACCACTTGTGCCTTCTACCGACTTAGTACACTCTGAAACCCACTAACCCCGGCTCAGAGGTGGCGGTTACATTTCACATCTTCTTTGCCCTAGGAGGAGGCTTGCAACCTCCTCTCGAGGGGTAGGTGCGTTCTGAGACCGAATGGCTTAAATGGGAGCGACCCACGGGTGGTGCCTAGGCGTAGGGCGCCTCATGTGTATGGCACGGCGGGCCGGGAAACCTTAAGAGAGGGCTGGCGAAGTGGTGGGCGTAGTAGGCTGGAACAGTCTTGTACCGTTTCTCCTAGTGGATGAGACGGGGCTTGTGGGGAAACTTGTACACGCTCTGCAGAGTTAAAACTATCATGATAGCCGTGTCCACGGTCATGGACGGGGCGAGAGGTTTGCACATGTAGATTCACCCTTTTTAATAATTAAACATGACTAGAGTAGGCTGGGATTGGCCTGGTGTGATGATGCACCTTCCTTTGATATTTGGTCTGGTGTGATGATGCACCTCCCTTTCATGTTCTTGATGATACTACAGATTCATGCATTCAACAAAACATCACTTTTGCTAAAATTTGATTAGTAAATAGGTCTTGGTGTAAAATAGCCAATTCCCCTATTTTTGCCATTGCATACATTTATTAAGGATTGCTTGCTGGGTAGCCGTGTACTCATTATACCTATCGCGGATAATTTTATTATTCAGGTTGCAAGTTTGATTAGGACCAGGAGGGTCCGAACTCAGTGTCTTGAGGACTAGTCTGCGGTGTCCGGTCAATTGCTTGGATATAAATCCTTTGAAATTGCTTCTTTGCTCGATGTTCTATTTATTCGTTCTTAATATTTGGTAATATCTGTCTTATTGTAATAGCATATGATTTTACCTTGTAATACTTCATTATTTTGACTAATAATGGAATGCCAGCGATGATAGCCGTTTAATTGTCCATCATGAGGTACTAGTCTGGGCCTAGTATCAGATCATGGTGCCGGATTCCCTGTGGTGACGCAGGGGGTCGTGACATTTATTCCATTTGATCACTCATGCTTATTCGAAAGCTTTATTGTTCTTGGGATCCGGATCCCTTATTCATTCAATGGAACCTCTTGTTGGATATTCACTAGATAAAAGTCAAAATATGGTTCTTATGGGTGGTTTAAGAAAATACGTTCCAATTACAAGAACCACTTTTTTTATGGAGTACGCTTTCTCTTTGTGGCATTCCACCTCTTGCTTGCTTCTGGTCCAAAGATGAAATTCTTAGTAATAGTTGGTTGTATTCACCCTTTTTTGGAATAATAGCTTCTTTTACTGCAGGATTAACTGGGTTTTATATGTTTGGATATACTTACTTACTTTTGATGGGTACTGCGTGTTCGTTTTCAAAATTACAGCAATACTAAAGAAAGTTCGTTGTATTCAATATCCTTATGGGGAAAAAGGATACCCAAAGGAGTGAATAGGATTTCATTTTATCAACAACGAAGAGTGGAATTTATTTTTTCACAAAATATATCCAAAATTCGGGTAATACAAGAAATAGAATGGGGTCCTTTAGTATTTCCTTGGAGCTAAAAACACTTTTGTCTATCCTCATGAAGCGGAAATACTATGCTATTCCCTCTTTTTATATTATCGCTTCTTATTTTGTTCATTGGATCTATAGGAATCCATTTTGATAATAATAATGGAGTAATGGATAATGAAATAGCGAGTTAACTATATTAGCAAAGTGGTTAACTCCTTAATAAACTTTTCCAGGAAAGTTCTAATTCTTCCATAAATTCATATGAATTTTTCATTAATGCAATTTCTTACGTAAGTCTCGCTATGTTTGGTCTATTCATAGCATATATCTTCTATGGATCCGCTTATTCCTTTTTCGAATTTAGATTTAATAAATTCTCTTGTAAAAAGAGTCCGAAAAAGTTTTTTGGATCAAGTAAAAAAAAGGTATCTGATTGGTCATATAATCGTGGTTATATAGATATTTTCTATACTAGGTTGTTTACCACCGGTATAAGAAGATTAACCGAACTAACGCAATTTTTTGATAAGGGGTCATTGATGGAATTACTAATGGAGTGGGTCTTGCTGGTTTTTGTATCGGGAAGAAATTAAATATGTAGAAGCGAATATCATCTTATTTATTCTTTTTTTATGTTATGTATCGTGTTCTTATTCTTTTTCTTTCTTAACTTAAGGAATTCCCAAGCTCTTGGCTAAGGAGCCCTCTTATTCCCTTCCTATCTTTTTCTTCTTTAACCATAAATCCAAAAATTTTCTACCTCCTTTCTTTTTCATGTATTTTTCGATCGGGAAAAATAAAAATTATGTCGATTATTTTGAAGTTATTCTAATCTCGTACACACAAAAATTTGCAATTATTCATCTACTATCGAATTTGGATTTATTTTATCGATGCAAATTGGATTTGGATAGAAGGGTACATTCTTTTCTTTTAGATAGAAGAAATGTTTCTTCTATCTAAAAGAAAAGAATTTTGCTGATTTATTTATTGCTATATCCAATTTATTGATACACCATTTAATTGATATCGTTTAGCAAAATGAAACACGGGATATGCACCCATCTTTCGGCTTGAGAATTTCACGGGATAGAGATATGGTATAAGAAATAGACTATTTATTAAGTAACTCTAAATGAATTGTGGATACATACGTATCCTTAACATCTTAAACGATTGCCATTATTCAGTATCAAACCAATAGCGATTCATACAAGCTAAATCTTCTAATCAATGGTGGGCCAATAATGAATTTTTTGCATATGTATTAAGGCGCTTGGCCTGATTTTGAAATTGTCCATAGTTTTTTATGTTGTTTTCATTGCAAAATGATGGATCTCCTTAGTAACTTTCCAATTACGAGTACGAGAATTGAAAGACATGAAAATTCTCAATTCTCTGGCGTCTAGGAGATAGATAGAATATTTTCAGGGACAAGAAAATCGGAAGAATCTTTCTCTCTATTCGCGTCTTAGACTTCTATTAGTTTCTTTTCTTCTTTAATGCAATAGCTATAGTTTGATATAGAATCCATTTCTCAAAGTAATGGAAACCATTCTCTTATAGGAAATGCTTCAAAATCGCTATTCCATCTTTTAGGTATCGTGAAAAGTGATACCGTGAAGATCGTGCATTTAGGTCACATTAAGATCCGTTTTTGAGTCCATGATATAACCAAATTGGATGGATCTTCCACCCGTTTAGCTAAGAAAGAATAGATGCAGAGGTGGATAATAGATCGATATGAAGATCATGAGTGCCCATAATGAAACCGCCATGAGTCGCGAATATCTCCTCTTCCTAATCCAAGATTGTAGAAAGAAGATCTAAGGGGGCTTATGGAGAATGTGGTCGAAATCCATAATAGAGTCCCACCACAACGACGAATTAATTATCCTCATCGAGAAACTTAGACTACTAAGTAGAAAAGATTTGAAAATCATGGCATGGGTCTCCTTTTTTCTTTCTTTAGAGTTTTCTATATGCACAATTTCTCGATGTTTCGATGAGAATTTCTTGACTTTCCGTATATAGAAAGAGATAGACTATAAATGACATCTCTTATGTAAATAAGACCAAAGGGATGGATATTAAATGATAGGAAGTGCTAGGAAGTGAAATAGAATGAAATAGAGCCCTTTGGGCTTCCCTATGAAATGGGGCATGGAGCGGAGTCACTCGAAGAAATTCGGGAGTTACAAAAGAAGATTAGGACTCATATTGTTCATGGGTTGAGGCGGAGTTGAACTCTAGGAGGTCGAATCCCCTTGTTCCTCGATAGCTCGATGGCGGAAGCGGTCGGTGTTAACCGATCGGTCGAGGTTCGAATCCTACTTGGGAGATTTGATTCATTCTTTAATGTAAGAATAAAGAATTGAATTAAAGGGTTTGCTTTGACCTTTAGTAGTAGGTAACCGTTCGCTATCCTTGCTTGTTTCTATTGCATTCTATCTCATCGTATCACATTACGTTCTACGATTCCACTTCGACAAAAGGAAAGAGAATACCCAAGTTCAATAGCTTTCGTCCGCTATCCCGATCATGATTTTCCTACCCTCGGGAAAGTAAAGGCCCTTCCCTTTGGAAGGGCGTGGGCGAGGAGGATTGAACCCCGACACCGTGGTTCGTAGCCACGTGCTCTAATCCTCGAGCTCTGAGCCCACCCGTCTCATTGGATCTCTTCCGGGGTACCCCCAAAGGAACCTTCCTCTCCTCGGCCATTTCATTTGGGTTAAGAAGATGGGAAAGCGCCTTTCTCTTTATAAAACGATGCGTTAGAGGTGTGAAGTGGGAGAGGGATGTGATGATTGAGGTTTTGAATAAGACAACCTTTGCATTTTGGATTTGGATCTTTTAGTATTTCAAAATAGTGAAAAAGTCAAATAAGAGGTGTTAAGCTTTTATCATTACGGCATCGAGCTATTTTGCCGCAGACCTCCCCTGATGATCGTCGCCATGATGAGAGTTTAACCACCAAATTCGGGATGGATTGGTTTGGTTCCTCTACGCCTAGGACACCGAATATCGAACCATGAGCGAGGAAAGGCATGAGATAAATATTGGCTAGTAATTGTGAAGCCCCAATTCTTGGTGGAAGGGATACAAAGGCCTCCGCCTCCCTCTCTATCTATCCAAGAGATGGAAGGCGAGCTTTTTTTGGTTTTTCATCTTTTCATCAAAGAGTTGAACAATGAAGATAGATGGCAAGTGCGATCGGTTTGATCGGTCGTGTAGGAACAAGGTTCAAATCGTTAGTTCGTTAGGATGCCTCATTTGCATACATCATTGCACTTCCATTTGACACCTATTTAAGCGGCTCGTCTCGCCACTACCTTATCCTATTTCCATACTTACGCCGCTCCATCCCGTATGGGTGGAGAACCCGTCATTGTCTCGGTTGTGCTACACGAGGCTCTAGGGAAGTCGGAGGAGAGCACTCATCTTGGGGTGGGCTTACTACTTATATGCTTTCAGTGATTATCCTCTCCGCACTTGGCTACCAGCGTTTACCATAGGCACGATAAGCGGTACACTGGAGGTGCGTCCTTCCGGTCCTCTCGTACTAGGAAAGGTCCTCTCAATGCTCTAACGCCCACACGGATATGGACGAACTGTCTCACGGCGTTACGAACCCACTCACGTACCCCATTAATGGGCGAACAGCCCAACCCTTGGAACCACCTACAACTCCCGGTGGCGAAGAGCCGACATCGAGGTGCCATACCTTCCCGTCGATGTGGACTCTTGGGGAAGATCGACTGTTATCCCTAGAGTAACTTTTATCCGTTGAGCGACGGCCCTTCCACTCGGCACCGTCGGATCACTAAGGCCGACTTTCGTCTCACGGTCGAGGGTGAGTCTTGCGGTCAAGCTCCTTACGCCTTTGCACTCGAGGACCAATGTCCGTCCGACTGAGAAACCTTTGTGCGCCTCCGTTACCTTTTGGGAGGCCTCGCCTATAGAACTGTCTACACGAGCGTCCCTTGGCCCTTGGTCGACACAAGGTTAGAATCCGAGCTCTTCGAGTGGTATCTCATCGATGGCTCGGGCCCCGGAAGGGGCCTTCTTCGCCTTCCACCTAAGGCTGCAGAAAGGCCCAAAGCCAATCGAGGAACAGTAAAGCTTCATAGGGTCTTTACGTCCGGTGCGGGTAGTCCGCATCTTCACAGACATGTCTATTTCACGAGCCTCTCTCCGAGGCGGTGTCCGGATCGTTCGCCTTTCGTGCGGGTCGGAACTTACCCGACAAGGAATTTCGCTACCTTAGGACCATTATAATTCTGACCGTCGTTCACGGGGCTTGATCGCGGCTTCACATCATCAGTTCACCAACTTCCTTGACCTTCCTAAGCCTTTGGGACGTCGGCCCCCATACATGGTCTTACGACTTTGCGGACACTGTGTTTTGGTAAGCGATCGCTGGGCACAGTCACTGCGACCCCCTTTGCGAGGGGCACCCTTCTCCAGAAGTTACGGAGCTATTTTGCGAGTTCCTTAGAGAGAGTTGTCTCGCGCCCTAGGTATTCTCTACCTACCCACATGTCGGTTTGGTGCAGGTACCCTTTTGTTGAAGGTCGTTCGAGCTTTTCACAGGGAGTATGGCATGTGTTACATACTTTGGCACAGAGCTTTGGTATGAGCCTCGTGGAGAGGCAATAGCTAGTCCACGGGCTCATACTTCATGTGACATCGCTTGGTACTCGGACCTCGGCTCGAGGCATTTCTCTACCCTTCTTACCTCGAAAAGCAGGGTCACCTTGTGTCCTTAAACCTATAACCAGCTTTGGCTAACCTAGCCTCCTCCGTCCCTCCGTACCAACAAGGGGTAGTACAGAATATTGACTGTTGTCCATCGACTACGCCTTTCGGCTGATCTTAGGCCCGACTCACCCTCCGTGGGCCGAACCTTGCGGAGGAAACCTTGGGTTTCGGGGCATTGGATTCTCACCAATGTTTTTCGTTACTCAAGCCGACATTCTCGCTTGGCGTCGACCCTCGCTTTCGCGTTTGCTTCCCTCTAGGCGAGCGCTCCCCTACCGATGCATTTTGACATCCCACGGCCGCAGATCGCTTAGCCCGTTCATCTTCAGCGCAAAGGCGCTCGATCGATGAGCTATTACGCACTCTTTAAAGGGTGGCGCTTCTAGGCAAACCTCTGGTGTCTTTGCACCCCACCTCCTTTATCCTTTGCGGTCATTTAGGGGCCTTAGGCGGTGATCCGGTACATTTCCTCTCGACGATGAAGCTTATCCCCATCGTCTCATTGCCGACCTTGACCCTGTTATTTTTGGGTCATATCTAGTATTCGAGTTTGCCTCGATTTGGTACCGCTTGCAATGACCGACCAAGCAAATTGCTTTACCCTAGATGTCCGATCAAGCTGCTTTGCGCCTCAACGCATTTCGGGAGAACCAGCTAGCTCGGGTTGAGTGGCATTTCACCCTAACCACAACTCATCCGCTGATTCTTCAACATCGATCGGTTCGGACCTCTGCTTAGTTTCATCCAAGCTTCATCCCGGTCATGGAT
>JAYEVB010000064.1:12500-82500 GCA_036346415.1 Raddia guianensis
ATAACTACTATGCCAGTCCAAATCATGATCTTCACCAACTTGATTTGGTTCTCTCGCGAAAATCGCGAGTTGCAGAGATGAGAACCATGAAAAGCAAGATCCCGAATAAGAAAACAGAAACCGAGGAAACCACAAGAGTGAAGACTAGTAGAGTCTCGTCTTTTGTCATTCTTTGCTCCTTTTTCACTCAATGATTCATTCGAATTTCCCGACCAAAAATTCTATATGTCTATTCTATGATATTTCTATATATATAGAATATGATATCTAATATGACACCCGATTTGTCAAAGGGATTGGATTGGTGACTTACCCATTCAGTGACTTTGGCACTGGACGTTCCAAAAACGGGTACTATCGGATCGGGTGAATTAGAGAATAGACAGAGATCCGTTGGCATTTCAGCCTTTCTTCTCCTTTCAGGGCCTATCCGAAAGAGAATCCAGTACCTCTTGGTCCTGAATATCAGAATAGGACGAACGAGCCGGCCTCCGCGGATATCTTTGCTTCGGAACAAAACCCTCCAATCAAATAGATTGTCCCAAGGGCGCCGTATTCTAGGAGCCCAAGTTATGCTATTGAAAATTCGTTCCTCTAGCAGTTCCGGTTTGACCATTCCGTTCCCTTTTTCAAACTCCACTTCTTTTCATATAGCAATCCCTGATCAAAGAGAGAGCAATATCCATTTCAAAACATTTCTAACGGATTCCTTGGTTCGGACCGACGAAGTAATGGCACTCAATTATTATCAATCTGACTGCAATCTTTTTCTGTCGGTAAGGATTGCACCAGAGCACCTTCTACTTCTAATAGGCCATGAACTATAGATAGAGAAGAATCATTCTGAGCGAGTCCATAAGAAGCGACCCACTTTTTTTCATCGGTTCCGGGGGAAGACCAAAGATCTTGCGCGACCGGTCCGCCAGAAAAACTCAAAAGAGAAAGAAGTCTCGTTAATCTCTTCATGCTCGTTCCAAGTTCGAAGTACCCTTTGGCCAAAGAAAAACCCGCTTCCTGACACGATTGCCTCTTTATATAGATAGATTCTATGGGGTTATTACTTAGAAGTCTATTTTGTACAAGAGCCCCTCCTATCTAATAGAAAAGGGTCCCATGATCCCGAGCCGGTCTTACCTTGGCTCGCAAACCCCAAGTTTGTCTATGAAGAGCTAATCTAATTGTATTAGTTTCTATAATGGATTTCTTATGTGGAATACTAATGGATAGGGCCTCGTTGCTAAGTGCTACAAGATCTAGTGCACTGGAACTCGTGGCTATGGACCCGAATCCTTTAGTATGGAACATTGTCTTTTCCAAGTAAAAACCCCTAGTATATGAAAGAATGAAAAGGTGCTTTCGTTCTTGTGGAATAAGAAGCCCTCGTACCTTAATGAAAGGAAAATAGGAATTTTTCGTTAGGTATTTGACCAAATAGGATCGTCCAGTTCCTATAGAACCTATCACTAAAATACCCGATAGGGCTAAGCGGAATGAAAAGGGTTTTCCATGAGATGGTAAATGAAAACGATTAGCCCCACACGAGGTTTGGGAATAAGTGATTGTCTGATAATGAGCAAGAAATATACGTCTTTCTGCTAAAGAGGATCTATTAAACTCATAATTCATTAGATCCTTGTTATCAATGTCAACTGGGTATCATAAGTAAATGGATCCCGGTTGTTCAATCCTTTGATAACCAAGGTCATTCTTTGCTAAAGAGAAATGATCACTATGAGTCAGACTCAATAGAATTGGATCCATTCCAAATAGCGAGAATTAGGATTCTTGATCCCTCTCAATCTCTCTTTCAATTCGAGGATCCAGAGAGGTGTTTTCATAGTCATCTCCGAATATTTTCGATTTCATTTTTCTATGATATGTCTTTCTATATGAAAATTGGTTATTTACGATGTACGATGATCCCTGTTAAGCATCCATGGCTGAATGGTTAAAGCGCCCAACTCATAATTGGTAAATTTGCGGGTTCAATTCCTGCTGGATGCAAGCGAACGGGAACGTTCCATAAGTCTATGGGAACGGGCTCTCTATCCATGGAATCTCATCCATCATCCATACATAACGAATTGGTATGGTATATTCATACCATAACATAAGAACAATAAGAACTCGAATTCTTATCGATACTGGAACTCAGAGCATAGGAGGGAAAGTCGATTTATGGATGGAATCAAATACGCAGTATTTACAGAAAAAAGTCTTCGTTTATTGGGAAAGAATCAATATACTTTTAATGTCGAATCGGGATTCACTAAGACAGAAATAAAGCATTGGGTCGAACTCTTCTTTGGTGTTAAGGTAGTAGCTGTGAATAGCCATCGACTACCCAGAAAGGGTAGAAGAAAGGGACCTATTCCGGGACATACAATGCATTACAGACGTATGATCATTACCCTTCAACCGGGTTATTCTATTCCACTTCTAGATAGAGAAAAAAACTAAAGGAGAATACTTAATAATACGGCGAAACATTTATACAAAACACCTATCCCGAGCACACGCAAGGGAACCATAGACAGGCAAGTGAAATCCAATCCACGAAATAATTTGATCCATGGACGGCACCGTTGTGGTAAAGGTCGTAATTCCAGAGGAATCATTACCGCAAGGCATAGAGGGGGAGGTCATAAGCGCCTATACCGTAAAATCGATTTTCGACGGAATCAAAAAGACATATCTGGTAGAATCGTAACCATAGAATACGACCCTAATCGAAATGCATACATTTGTCTCATACACTATGGGGATGGTGAGAAGAGATATATTTTACATCCCAGAGGGGCTATAATTGGAGATACTATTGTTTCAGGTACAAAAGTTCCTATATCAATGGGAAATGCCCTACCTTTGAGTGCGGTTTGAACTATTGATTTACGTAATTGGAAGTAACCAATTAGGTTTACGACGAAACCTAGAAATCGATCACTGATCCAATTTGACTACCTCTATGGATAGACCTCAACAGAAAACTGTTGAGTAACGGCAGCAAGTGATTGAGTTCAGTAGTTCCTCATAGAAAATTATTGACTCTAGAGATATGGTAATATGGAGAAGACAAAATTGTTTGAAGCACGCACAGAACCGGAAGCGCCCTTGTTTCAAAGAGAGGAGGGCGGGTTATTCACATTTAATTTGATGGTCAGAGGCGAATTGAAAGCTAAGCAGTGGTAATTAAGACCCCCGGGAAAAATAGGGATGTCTCCTACGTTACCCATAATATGTGGAAGTATCGACGTAATTTCATAGAGTCATTCGATCTGAATGCTACATGAAGAACATAAGCCAGATGACGGAACGCGGAGACCTAGGATGTAGAAGATCATAACATGAGCGATTCGGCAGATTTGGATTCCTTTCCTATATATCCACTCATGTGGTACTTCATCATACGATTCATATAAATAAGATCCATCTGTCTAGGGATCGTCATATACATCTAGAAAGCTGTATGCTTTGGAAGAAGCTTGTACAGTTTGGGAAGGGGTTTTTTGAGAGAAAAGAAGAATCTACTCTAACCGATATGCCCTTAGGCACGGCCATACATAACATAGAAATCACACGTGGAAGGGGTGGGCAATTAGCTAGAGCAGCAGGTGCTGTAGCGAAACTGATTGCAAAAGAGGGTAAATCGGCCACTTTAAGATTACCATCTGGGGAGGTCCGTTTGGTATCCCAAAATTGCTTAGCAACAGTCGGACAAGTGGGTAATGTTGGGGTGAACCAAAAAAGTTTGGGTAGAGCCGGATCTAAGTGTTGGCTAGGTAAACGCCCCGTAGTAAGAGGGGTAGTTATGAACCCTGTGGACCACCCCCATGGGGGCGGTGAAGGGAAAGCCCCCATTGGTAGAAAAAAACCCACAACCCCTTGGGGTTATCCTGCGCTTGGAAGAAGAACTAGGAAAAGGAAAAAATATAGTGATAGTTTTATTCTTCGTCGTCGTAAGTAAATACGTAACTAGGAATATGGAAAATTGCATTTTTGGAATTTGCAATAATGCGATGGGCGAACGACGGGAATTGAACCCGCGCATGGTGGATTCACAATCCACTGCCTTGATCCACTTGGCTACATCCGCCCTTATCCGGCTAAAAGGTTTTCCTTTTTCCATTCATCATTATTTTATTTATTCTGACCTCCATACTTCGATCGAGATATTGGACATAGAATGCCACTCTTTAAAATGGAAAAAAGGAGTAATCAGCTGTGACACGAAAAAAAACGAATCCTTTTGTAGCTCCTCATTTATTGGCAAAAATCGAAAAGGTCAATATGAAGGAGGAGAAAGAAACAATAGTAACGTGGTCCCGGGCATCTAGCATTCTACCCGCAATGGTTGGCCATACAATCGCGATTCATAGTGGAAAGGAACATATACCTATTTACATAACAAATCCTATGGTAGGTCGCAAATTGGGGGAATTCGTGCCTACTCGGCATTTCACGAGTTATGAAAGTGCAAGAAAAGATACAAAATCTCGTCGTTAACTGAAGAAAGATTAAAAAAAATAGGAGGGGAATAACCTTATTTATGACAAGTTTCAAACTGGTAAAGTATACCCCTAGGATAAAGAAGAAGAAGAGTGGACTAAGGAAACTCGCAAGGAAAGTTCCAACCAACCGTTTACTGAAATTCGAACGGGTTTTCAAAGCACAAAAACGCATCCATATGTCTGTTTTCAAAGCACAAAGAGTTCTTGATGAGATTCGCTGGCGTTACTACGAGGAAACTGTTATGATACTGAACCTCATGCCTTATCGAGCATCTTATCCCATCCTAAAGTTGGTTTATTCGGCAGCAGCAAATGCTACCGATTATAGGGATTTCAGCAAAGCAGATTTATTCATCACTAAAGCGGAAGTCAGTAGGAGTACTATTATGAAAAAATTCAGACCTCGAGCTCGAGGACGTAGTTCTCCCATAAAAAAAACCATGTGTCATATAACAATTGTACTAAATATAGTAAACAAATCTGAAAAATTTTAGATCCATCTAAGATTTCGATTCCCAGTAAAAAAAAATAGAAAAATATGGGACAAAAAATAAATCCACTCGGTTTCAGACTTGGTACAACCCAAAATCACCACTCCTTTTGGTTCGCACAACCAAAAAATTATTCTGAAGGTCTAGAGGAAGATAAAAAAATACGGAATTGTATCAAGAACTATATACAAAAGAATAGGAAAAAAGGCTCGAATAGAAAAATAGAATCAGACTCCAGTTCCGAAGTAATTACACATATAGAAATTCAAAAAGAAATCGATATGATCCACGTCATAATCCATATTGGATTCCCCAATTTATTAAAGAAAAAGGGGGCAATTGACGAATTAGAGAAAGATCTACAAAAGGAAGTTAATTCTGTAAACCAGAGACTTAATATTGCTATTGAAAAAGTTAAAGAACCTTATAAAGAACCTAATATTCTTGCAGAATATATAGCTTTCCAATTAAAAAATAGAGTTTCATTCCGAAAGGCAATGAAAAAAGCGATTGAATTAACTAAAAATCAGATATAAGGGGAGTAAAAGTAAAAATTGCAGGTCGTCTTGCAGGGAAAGAAATTGCACGTGCCGAATGCATCAAAAAGGGTAGACTTCCCCTCCAAACAATTCGCGCTAAAATAGATTATTGCTGTTATCCAATTCGAACTATCTATGGAATATTAGGTGTAAAAATTTGGATATTCGTAGACAAAGAATAACCGGCCTTGTCTTTTCATTCTGTTCAGTAATAGAATAAAAAATGACAAGAGCCTTTTTTTTCTTGAAATCCCTAAAAAAGAATAAATTTGACCTCTTTCTATAAGATTTAATGAAAATTGATAAATCTTTTAATATAATTGCTATGCTTAGTGTGCGACTCGTTAATTTTTTCTTTAGAGTCAAAATGGGAATTAAAAAAAATTGACCGAACCTTACTATAAATAGAAAAAGAAAAAAACTTAGTAATTATAGAAAATTAACTAATAACCAACCTATTGCTTCGTATTGTCGAGATCCTAACTAAGAAACAGTCACTATATGAAAAATACGTGTATCATAATTGAGTGGGTCTATCATATAGTTGTAGCAACTGCAATTTTTTTTCTAAAAAAGAAAACGAATTCTAGGTTGTGAAGCAAAACTAAAAGGATGTGGATAAAAGGAGGGATGATAGAAAGCAGGAAGAGGAATAAGAAAGATATAGGACTTCCTTATGTATGGTCTATGAGTTACATCATAAAAGGCAATGTAATAAAGCATCAATATAATAAAAATAATAGAAAATTCGAAATCGTAACTTGAAACAAGAAATACAAATTTTAAGGAATAATAAGGAGCAACTCGAGTTAATAAAACTAAGAAAATTGACTCGGAAATAAATTTTTTGGAAGCTCCATTGTGGAATTCAGACCTAACCATTAAAGGAGAAGTAGTGGGAACGATAGAACCTATGACTGCATAAAATTCTTTTGAAAAGAATTCTAATACTTCATTGGGCGGGATGGCGGAACAAACCAAAAAAATTGCCTTATTTGGTAAGATTATAAATTAACAAATAAGACAGGAAAGAGTAAATATTCGCCCGCGAAATCCTTTTAGAATACTTTACTGTGATTCAATAAGAATCAAAATAAGGAGATTTTTTTAAAATATTACATTATCTATAAATATAGAATATAGATAAATAGACATACACATCTAGATATATTCTAGATCTTCTTTCTTGACTATATATTTTTCTATTTTAACAAATTCCATATTCAATAAAAACCCTAATTTTTTCTATTATCTATTAATGTGCATCTATCCGTAATATTTTTGAATATTATGGAATTAGAGAAATTTGCACGCTTTCTCATTTCATTCGCGAGGAGCTGGATGAAAAGAAACTTTCATGTCCAGCTTTGCAGTAGAGATGGAACTAAGAAAGAACCGTCGACTATAACCCCAAAAGAACCAGATTTCGTAAACAACATAGAGGAAGAATGAAGGGAAAATCCTGCCGAGGCAGCCGTATTTGTTTTGGTAGATATGCTCTTCAAGCACTTGAACCTGCTTGGATCACATCGAGACAGATAGAAGCAGGACGAAGAGCAATGACACGATATGCACGTCGTGGTGGAAAAATTTGGGTACGTATATTTCCTGACAAACCGGTTACACTAAGACCCACGGAAACACGTATGGGTTCAGGAAAGGGATCCCCCGAATATTGGGTAGCCCTTGTTAAACCAGGTCGAATAGTTTATGAAATGGGCGGAGTATCCGAAACTGTAGCTAGAGCAGCTATTTCCATAGCTGCCAGTAAAATGCCCATACGAAGTCAATTTCTTTGATTAGAGATATAGAACCCCCAAAAAGGGGTATTGAAGATAAAAACCCTGGGTTTTTTCTCTTTATGAAATAGACAATATTTATTTAATCTTTTTGCATTGAAATAACAAATTAAAATCAAAATAATATGATTCAACCCCAGACCCTTTTAAATGTAGCAGATAACAGTGGAGCTCGAAAATTGATGTGTATTCGAGTCATAGGAACTGCTAGTAATCAGCGATATGCTCGTATTGGTGATGTTATTGTTGCTGTAATCAAAGACGCAGTGCCCCAAATGCCTCTAGAAAGATCCGAAGTAATTCGAGCTGTAATTGTACGTACATGTAAAGAATTCAAATGCGAAGACGGTATAATAATACGCTATGATGACAATGCCGCCGTTATCATTGATCAAAAAGGGAATCCAAAAGGAACTCGAGTTTTTGGCGCGATCGCCGAAGAATTGAGAGAATTGAATTTTACTAAAATAGTTTCATTAGCTCCTGAAGTATTATAAATACTAGTAGGCAAGATATAGATCAAAGAATAAATTTAGTAGACTGCGTTTCACGTATATGCTTTAAAATCCAAAATAAAAAGAAAGAAAACATGTTGATTATAGAAAACTAGGAGGAACCTAGAATTAGAGTCTTATGGGAAAGGACACTATTGCTGATTTACTAACCTCTATAAGAAACGCGGGCATGAATAAAAAAGGAACAGTTCGAGTAGTGTCTACAAATATTACCGAAAACATTGTTAAAATACTTCTACGGGAGGGTTTTATTGAAAGTGTTCGGAAACATCAGGATAGTAACAGATATTTCTTGGTTTCAACTTTGCGACATCAAAAGAGAAAGACTAGAAAAGGAATATATAGAACTAGAACCTTTTTAAAGCGTATCAGCCGACCCGGCTTACGAATTTACGCCAACTATCAAGGAATTCCTAAAGTTTTGGGAGGAATGGGAATTGCTATTCTTTCTACTTCTCGAGGTATAATGACAGATCGAGAAGCTCGGCTAAACAGAATTGGGGGAGAGGTCCTATGTTATATATGGTAATGGCCCTTCCTATAGTACCCGAATTCTATCTCGAAGTTCCCATTTTTCAAATAAAAATAGAAAAATAGGAGAAAAAAATATGACAGAAAAAAAAAATAGGAGAGAAGCAAAAGTCACTTTCGAAGGTTTAGTTACGGAAGCCCTACCCAACGGAATGTTCCGCGTTCGCCTAGAGAACAACACCATCATCCTGGGCTATATTTCAGGAAAGATCCGGTCTAGTTCTATACGAATACTGATGGGAGATAGGGTCAAAATTGAAGTAAGTCGTTATGATTCAAGCAAGGGCCGTATAATTTATAGACTTCCCCACAAGGATTCGAAGCGTATTGAAGACTCGAAGGATACCGAGGATTTGAAGAATTAGGTTTTTTCTTTTTTTCTAGGGTAATAAATGAAAAGTTCCACAATTCAAGCGAAGAGACCCATTTTTCCCAAAGATTAGATTCATAATTTAAGAAAGAAATACGAAAATATGAAAATAAGAGCTTCCGTTCGTAAAATTTGTACAAAATGTCGACTAATTCGTAGGCGTGGACGAATTAGAGTCATTTGTTCCAACCCGAAACATAAACAAAGACAGGGTAATTTTTCGAAAAGAACTTTACTTTCTAAAAAGCTAAAAAGTAAAAAAGTACCCGCAGAAATGCCCAAATTCCAAAAAATCATAAAAGTAAAGGATATAGTTTACCCTGAAACGGATATCTTTGTATCTTTTTTTTCTTTTGTTATTTCTAACTCATATTTATGAGACAATAAAATATGACAAAAGCTATATCAAAAACTGGTTCACGTAGGAAAGTGCGTATTGGTTTGCGTAGGAATGCGCGTTTTAGTTTACGGAAAAGTGCACGTAAAATAACAAAAGGAGTTATTCATGTTCAAGCTAGTTTCAACAATACCATTATAACTGTTACAGACCTACAGGGTCGGGTGGTTTTCTGGTCCTCCGCAGGTACTTGTGGATTCAAAAGCTCAAGAAAAGCATCACCCTATGCTGGTCAAAGAACAGCCGTAGATGCTATTCGTACAGTGGGTTTGCAACGAGCAGAAGTTATGGTAAAGGGTGCTGGTAGTGGAAGAGATGCCGCATTACGAGCCATTGCTAAAAGTGGTGTGCGATTAAGTTGTATACGCGATGTAACACCTATGCCGCATAATGGATGTCGAGCTCCTAAAAAAAGACGTCTGTAAAAGAATTAAACCGCTTTCAAGAGAAATAAACGATTCAATGATCAAATAATAATACTAGTCTATTATGGTTCGAGAGGAGGTAGCAGGATCCACTCAAACACTACAGTGGAAGTGTGTTGAATCAAGAGTAGATAGTAAGCGTCTTTATTATGGTCGCTTCATTTTGTCCCCGCTTAGAAAAGGTCAAGCAGATACGCTTGGTATTGCCTTGCGAAGAGTTTTACTTGGAGAAATAGAAGGAACATATATCACACGTGCAAAATTTGGGAGCGTGCCACACGAATATTCTACAATAGCAGGTATTGAAGAATCCGTACAAGAAATTTTACTAAATTTGAAAGAAATTGTATTGAGAAGTAATCTCTATGGAGTTAGAGACGCATCAATTTGTGTCAAAGGTCCTAGATACATAACTGCTCAAGATATCATCTTACCGCCTTCCGTAGAGATCGTTGATATGGCACAACCTATAGCTAATTTGACAGAGCCCATTGACTTCTGTATTGAGTTACAGATCAAGAGAGATCGCGGATATCACACGGAATTCAGAAAGAACTCTCAAGATGGAAGTTATCCCATAGATGCTGTATCCATGCCTGTTCGAAATGTGAATTCTAGTATTTTTTCTTGTGGGAATGGAAATGAAAACACGAGATACTTTTTCTAGAAATATGGACGAATGGAAGTTTAACCCCTAAGGAAGCTCTTTATGAGGCTTCTCGTAATTTGATTGATTTATTTCTTCCTTTTCTACAGGCGGAGGAAGAGAGCACTAGTTTCGAAGAAAATAAAACAGGTTTACTCCACCTTTTAACCTTTCAAAAAAAACTAACTAATCTAAAGAAAAACAAAAAAGGAATTCCATTGAATTGTATTTTTATTGATCAATTAGAATTGCCTTCTAGAACGTATAATTGTCTCAAAAGGGCCAATATACATACACTACTGGACCTTTTGAGTAAGACTGAAAAAGATCTTATGAGAATTGACAGTTTTCGTATGGAAGATGGAAAACAGATATGGGACACTCTAAAGAAGCATCTCCCAATTTATTTACTTAAGAATAAGTTCTAATTTTAAATCCATTGCAATTTTATCCTCTTCTTCTTTTCGAGTTAGAATAAAAAAAAAGAAAACAATTTTACATCTTTGTCACAATCTATATTTTTGCGAAATGGATCATAATAAAATGGATTTTAGGTATCTAGGGAAAATTCACTTGGAAGTAACTATTTCCTAGATACCTATGCACGGTACTTCACGGTTGAATGAATCAACCAGAAAAATCCCTAAAAAAGACCTAAAGTTAAGGATTTTTCAATGGGTAATGTTGCTCCAATACCTAACCAAAGAGCTACTGCAGTACCGATTAAAAAAACGGTCGTAGCTACTGGGCGACGAAATGGGTTTTGGAATTTATTGACATTCTCTAAAAAAGGTACTGTCAATAAGCCCGTTGGCACAGAAACCATTAAGAGAACGCCCAATAACTTATTGGGTACTGTACGGAGTATTTGAAACACGGGAAAGAAGTACCACTCGGGTAATATTTCAAGAGGAGTTGCAAATGGATCTGCCGGTTCACCAATCATTGACGGCTCGAGAACCGCTAAACCCACATTACATGCAATAGTACCTAGAATTACTACTGGAAAAATATATAAAAGATCGTTGGGCCACGCGGGTTCCCCATAATAATTATGTCCCATCCCTTTAGCTAATTTTGCTCTTAATACAGGATCATTTAAGTCAGGTTTCTTTGTTATTCGGATAGGTGAATTCTTTAGGATCCATCCCCCAAAGGAACCGGACATGAGAATTTTCATCATCCGGCTCGAGCAAGAATGAAAGAAAAAGGCCGTGGAAGATCCATAATAGAATAAGGTATATAATGACTCTAGGTAAGAAAAGCTTTATCAGATTCTCTTTTCCGAAGTTGCACCTAGAACTAGAACTACTTATTGAAAAGTTGAAAAGAATCCTATTCTTATGGGTAAATGCTCAATATCCAAGTGAGCTTGCAAATTTGATCATGCTCAATAGCTTTGTGGATTGTCTCATGTCTCTTGATTAGTTGATGTTTATCCCCTCAATGTCGCAAGTTTCTTACGTCTAAACAAAGTATTTACTTGTTTAATTACTAATAAAAAATCAAAAAGTCTAGCCTACATTCTTCCTTAGATACCTTCTTTTACTCCGATAGTATTGCGGATCGCAATCGATGCAAAGAAAATGAATGCATTTCCATACTATAATAAAAAAAGTAAGTGTAATAAATAGAGAATTAGATCATGTAACATGACTTATTCCATTTCTACTCTATGGGATCTTACGGAGCCTGTTCATGGATGACATAGTTGGGGTATGATCATAGAAAATATTCTCCTCAAGTGAACCAGCCTATCCTTCCTAGATAGGGGACTTCCGTGTTGATTGGATGCGGAGACACCTTTGGTTGTGAATTCTAATGTGGCAGATCCAATTCTTTATCTGCATGGCCAAATCAATAATTCAAGTCACACACTCCCATAATCCGCCTTATTTTCTTTCGTAAAATGAACTTCAACTATTTGTATCAAAATACTTCGGAGTTGAAGAAAAGTATCCAAATGACATGTCTTATTTTACAATAAGCCATGTTTGTAGCAATAAAATACCACAACCTACCCAATATGATATATGAGAATTAGAATTCTTTTTCTCTATGATATGCCTTCCCTATAAAGGACCTGAAATACCTTGCTTACGTATCATTAGAAAGTGCATTAACATAAATACGGCAGTAAGCAGAGGCAGTACAAAAGTATGTAAACTATAAAAACGAGTCAAAGTGGATTGACCCACACTAGCACTTCCACGCAATAACTCTACTAAAGGAGATCCTATTACCGGAATCGCTTCAGGTACACCTGTCACAATTTTGACTGCCCAATAACCAATTTGATCCCAAGGCAAAGAATAACCAGTTACACCAAACGATGCAGTCAATACAGCCAAAACCACGCCTGTGACCCAAGTTAATTCGCGGGGTTTTTTAAATCCACCTGTGAGATACACACGAAATACGTGCAGGATCATCATTAGAACCATCATACTTGCTGACCATCGATGAACTGATCGGATTAACCAACCAAAGTTGACCTCGGTCATTATGTATTGAACCGAGGAAAAAGCCTCTGTAACGGTTGGGCGGTAGTAAAAAGTCATAGCAAAACCGGTAGCGACTTGTACTAGAAAACAAGTAAGTGTAATTCCCCCTAAGCAATAAAATATGTTGACATGAGGAGGAACATATTTACTAGTTATATCATCTGCAATTGCCTGAATCTCAAGACGTTCCTCAAACCAATCATATACTTTATTGAGATAGGTAACTAACTTGAGCCCCCTCCGAGAACCATATATGAAAATTTCATCTCGTACGGCTCAGGCAGAAACACACAAGTTTTCAACGGATATTATAAAAAAAAGGGTTCAAAACTTCATCAGCCGCCGGATTGGGTCAATTTGCCTTGAAGATATGAAATATGAAAAATCCAGAATTTCTTTTTTGCCATAATAATGCCAAAAAATCTCAAGTTGGCTCATCTACTTTTTTTCTTTTGTTGGTCATTAGAGGCTTCTTGACTTTTCTCTTCCCTATTTTGGATTTCTTTTTTTTTTGCGTAATGCAGATTTACTCTTGTTTTACTAGTAAATAAATAAAGCAAAAATTCTAGTAGTTTTCTGATAGAAATTATCTTGTTGCGATCCTATGAATCAGTTCAATTAAAACCTTAGATTCATACTAGAGCCACGATGATTGAGTCTCAAGCTAAACAAAAGACAAGGATTCTTCGAATAAGAGCCGCTTGATAATCATTTATTGAATCGGTGTAATAACTCGACAAAATCGAAAGGAAACAAAGTTGTCTTTTGGGCAAACAAATTTAGAAGAAAGAAAATTTCTTTTTTTATTAAAATAAAAACAACTTGAATTTTTTTCAGTCTGGTTACGAGGTCTGAATAGTGAGTATGAATCATAGTTCCATTTTTTTCTTGATCCACTCTATCCATTTCGTGTTCCAGATACTAGGATAAATAATATCCGACGAATTACAATCATCTTGATAGAGAGAACAAGCCCTTTCTATGTATTATCAATAGGATCAATTCTAACAAGTCACACACTCATATTCCAGAGATACCGAAACAAAAAAATTCCACGGTCGAACTACCAGAATATCTAGAAATGTAGAGCTTAAAGTAGAAAGGCTTTTTTGGATGGAAAAACTATAACTTCGTAGTTTTAGTTAGTAGAAACCTAATTCATTAAAATTCCGTCCAGTAAAACAGAAGAATTATAAATTTCTAAAATGATAGATAGGAATATCGCGAATAAAGCCATTGCGACCCCCATAAAAGGAGTAGTTCCCCAACCCGGAGCAACTTTCCCATATTCCGAATTCAAGGGTTTCAATAAACTACCTGCGCGAGTTCGTCTTGGCCCAGGTCTAGAACTATCTTCAACGGTTTGTGTAGCCATAAATTCTATTTAATCATTGGTGTTGACTTTGTATACTATTCCGTTGTAGTTGTAAATACACGATCTTTTCGTAGATCCATTGTAATCTTGAAATTCTATAAAAATGGAAACAGCAACTTTAGTCGCCATCTCCATATCTGGTTTACTTGTAAGCTTTACTGGGTATGCCTTATATACCGCGTTTGGGCAACCCTCTCAACAATTAAGAGATCCATTCGAAGAACACGGGGACTAATTGAAGTAAGAAGTCTCCCCATCTGGGAGACTCCTTACTTCAATGAAATTATTTCATTTTTTTAGTCGGAACCTTAGGCGGTTCTCGGAAGAAGATAGCGAAAAAAATTATCCCTAAAGTCGAAACTAAAAGGAACGTATAAACCAATGCTTCCATAGATTCGATCGTGGTTTATTTACAATTATAACTTCCACACCTATTCATTTGTCATTTGGGATCATTTCCCATATAAAGAAAGAAAAAGAGTCAAAGAAAGGATGGGAGATGTTTCCCATGTCAAATCAAAAAAGAGAGATGAAAGATACCATAGCAATGTGGTATCAGACTGCCTGTCTCCTTGTAGTTGGATCTCCTACTTTTTGGAATGTTCCAAATTCCACTTGAGCATCCAAGTCTGGATCAATACCAGCAAAAACGTCTCGGAACAAGGTTCTAGCACCATGCCAAATGTGTCCGAAAAAGAAGAGCAAAGCAAAGGTAGCATGACCAAAAGTGAACCAACCCCTTGGACTGCTGCGAAAAACACCATCCGATTTCAAAGTAGCCCGATCTAATTCAAAAATTTCCCCTAATTGGGAACGTCTCGCATATTTTTTTACAGTAGCAGGGTCAGAATAACTTACTCCATTAAGTTCGCCACCATAGAACTCCACTGTCACGCCTACTTGTTCAACACTATATTTAGATTCTGCTCTTCTAAAAGGAACGTCCGCTCTCACAATTCCCTCTTCATCTACCAAAACCACCGGAAATGTTTCAAAAAAAGTAGGCATACGGCGTACAAAAAGCTCGCGTCCTTCTTTATCTTTAAAGACGGGATGTCCTAACCATCCAACAGCTATTCCATCCCCATTGTCCATTGAGCCTGCTCTGAATAATCCCCTTCGCTGGATTATTACCAATATAATCATAAAAGGCTAATTTTTCGGGAATTCTAGACCAAGCTTCTGATAAACTAAGGTTTTCGGCTAACCCATCGCTAACTCTTCGATATATTTCTTGCTGAAAGTATCCCTGATCCCACTGATAACGAGTAGGCCCAAATAATTCGATTGGGGTAGTTGCTGACCCATACCACATAGTTCCGGCAACTACGAAAGCTGCAAAAAAAACAGCAGCGATACTACTGGAAAGTACAGTTTCAATATTGCCCATACGTAATCCTTTGTATAGACGCTGAGGCGGACGAACACTAAGATGGAATAGGCCCGCTAATATGCCCAAAGTACCCGCAGCAATATGGTGAGAAGCTATTCCCCCCGGAACAAAAGGATCAAAACCTTCTACACCCCATGCTGGATTTACAGCTTGTACTTTTCCAGTTAGTCCATAAGGATCGGATACCCATATCCCAGGACCATACAAACCCGTTACATGAAATGCGCCAAAGCCAAAGCAAGCCACCCCTGCAAGGAATAAATGAATTCCAAAGATCTTGGGCAAATCCAAAGAGGGTTTTCCGTTCGCTCATCACAGAATATTTCTAGGTCCCAATATACCCAATGCCAGATAGCTGCCAAGAAACACAAGCCAGAAAACACAATATGGGCACCTGCCACGCCTTCATAACTCCAAATACCCGGATTTGTTACAGTTCCTCCTGAAATACTCCAACCGCCCCACGAATTGGTTATTCCTAAACGAGTCATGAAGGGAATGACGAACATACCTTGTCTCCACATTGGATCCAGAACAGGATCAGAGGGATCAAAAACCGCTAATTCGTATAAAGCCATCGAGCCGGCCCAACCAGAAACTAGAGCTGTGTGCATTATATGCACCGAAAGCAATCGACCCGGATCATTCAATACAACAGTATGAACACGATACCAAGGCAAACCCATGGAAATACCCCTTTAGCAAAGAAAAATAGACACGACGTCGCTTTATTTTATCGCATTAGAAAAGACTATCCATATCCTATGGATCTAACCCCTCTAGGGGATTCTGTGTCAGAAAGCGTAAATATTTATTTTATTCCATTAAAAATAAAATAAAAATAAAATAAGAAGCCAATTCTGTTCGTAAGAAGAAAGAGAAGCAGATCTATTCTATACTCGATAAGTGCCAATGTGCAATGGTTAGTTTGGCCTATTTGGAAAAAACGAAGAATAGATCCTATCCCTCTTTTCTTTGTTTATCATTCCAATCACTGATTCTTTTTTCTTTATTCAATCTGTCTTACCTTCTTTATAGGTATAACCTTTCAATCTATGTATTATTTTAATCTACATATTAATAGAATCTATAGTATTCATATAGAATAAGAAAAAAAAGAAAATAAACTGCGGATTGCTTCTTTCTCTTCCATTCTTATGTTTCCATATTAAAGTGCAGTTTTCTTACTTAAATTTAATAATATTAATCTAATATGCCCATCGGTGTTCCAAAAGTACCTTACCGGATTCCCGGAGATGAAGAAGCGACTTGGGTTGACTTATACAATGTTATGTATCGAGAAAGGACACTTTTTTTAGGTCAAGAGATTCGTTGCGAGATCACAAATCATATTACGGGTCTCATGGTATATCTCAGTATAGAAGATGGAATTAGCGATATTTTTTTGTTTATAAACTCCCCAGGCGGGTGGTTAATCTCAGGAATGGCTATTTTTGATACGATGCAAACGGTGACACCAGATATATATACAATATGTCTCGGAATAGCTGCGTCCATGGCATCCTTCATTCTGCTTGGAGGAGAACCCACCAAGCGTATAGCATTCCCTCACGCGAGGATTATGCTTCACCAACCTGCTAGTGCTTATTATCGGGCAAGGGCACCAGAATTTTTACTAGAAGTGGAAGAGTTACACAAAGTTCGCGAAATGATCACAAGGGTTTATGCACTAAGAACAGGCAAGCCTTTTTGGGTTGTATCCGAAGACATGGAAAGGGATATTTTTATGTCAGCAGACGAAGCCAAAGCTTATGGACTTGTCGATATTGTAGGGGATGAAATGATTAACGAGCACTACGATACTGATCCAGTGTGGTTTCCAGAAATGTTTAAGGATTGGTAGCGGCCGGATTTCTTGTAAATTTATTTCAAACCTAAATTCAGATTTTCTGCGATTTAATAGAAAATAGAAAAACTTCATGATGATCAATCATCAGGTTAAGATCGATCTAAACCAATCCTTTTTTTCTATATACATACGACATGCCAACGGTTAAACAACTTATTAGAAACGCAAGACAGCCAATACGAAATGCTAGAAAATCGGCCGCGCTTAAGGGATGTCCTCAGCGTCGAGGAACATGTGCTAGGGTGTATGTGCGACTCGTTCAGATCATGAGTTCAAACAAAAAAGACAATTTTGGAAGTATCCATCATGGATACCAATGAATAGGATAGAGCTTCTCTATCCTAGATTTCTATGGTAATATGAAATTTATGGTTTCCTTTGGTGCAAATTCAATCATCTAAATTGGAAATAAGAAGCAATTCCCCCATTGGTAGAAAATGGTTATCCATTAAGCGGAGGAAATAGTAATAAAAAGAAAAAGGCTTATGCCCTTTTATCTTAAAAGAACGGACTAACAAGGTCAGCGACTTAGCTAACTTTCATAATTAAATGCCGTCACTGTATGGATAACTCTTATTGTGAAAAGAGCTATTTACTCTATAATGATAATGGATAGGTAGAGCCAAAGAATGTGAACTATACAAGTTCACAATACCTTTTGATGAAAAGAAAGAAAGGGCTCCGGTGTATAGAGAGGGTCTCACCGTTTAAAAGGGAACCATAAAAACGATGGAACCCACTATTTTTTTGAGTGTCGTTAGAATTTGTTATTTCTATGCGAAACAACTGAAGGGAATAGAATAAAAAATTGTGGTTGGGAAGGTTACAGTAGCAAAAGCTGTTGGAATTAATATTTTATATATCGGAATAATTCGTTTTGTTATTAATGGGAAAAAGGATGGCTAAAAGAAGAGAAATCATTAGTTATTCATTAAGGTTAATTTGATTCAATGACCAGAGTTCCGCGAGGATATATAGCTCGGAGACGACGAACAAAAATGCGCTCATTTGCCTCAAACTTTAGAGGGGCTCATTTAAGACTTAATCGAATGATTACTCAACAAGTAAGAAGAGCTTTTGTTTCCTCTCATCGAGATAGAGGCAGGCAAAAAAGGGATTTTCGTCGTTTGTGGATCACTCGGATAAATGCAGCAACACGGATATATAAAGTATTCAATAGTTATAGTAAATTAATACACAATCTGTACAAGAAAGAGTTGATTCTTAATCGTAAAATGCTTGCACAAGTAGCTGTATCAAATCCAAACAACCTTTACACAATTTCCAATAAAATAAAAATCATCAATTAAATGGATAAAAAAGTAATATACAGGAATAATTAAAACCAAATTCCCGGAGAGGGAACTCCGGGAAGATACAATAAATTAAGATTAAGTAGTAGGAATCAACAAGTATGTTGCAATAAATAAAAAAACTATTTCTTCTTCCCCATTTTTCTTTCTTATAACAAACACAAGAATCAAAACTGGATTACTTTCTTTATATAGGGGTCTGGCCCTTTCGACCTTTCGAATAAAACATCAACAATCGGAACTTAAGTTCCGATTGTTGTTTCTTAAATTCTGGTTGGAGTTTCTTAAGTTTCGATTGGAATTGAACTTTTGCGTTAATTGAGGAATATGTCTATTTTTTCTGGTTCTAGGGCCAGTAATTATTGAAATTGACTGAGCTTGAAATTGCTTCTCATTCTCATAGTTACGGAATGGTAAGAAAGATAAAATACGAGCCTGTTTTATAGCAAGAGTAATTAATCGTTGTTGTTTCAGCGTTAATCTATTTATTCGTCTCGATAATACTTTTCCTTGTTCACTAATAAATCGATTAATTAAACTCATGTTTCTATAATCAATCCGATCCCTGGGCCAATCCGAGGGCGTCTACGAAAGGGTTGTTTGGATTTACGAAAGGGTTGTTTGGATTTACGAAAAGTTTGCTTGGATTTACGAAGGGGTTGCTTAGATTTATGAAAAGGTTGTTTAGATGTATACATGATTTCTTCTTTATTTAAAAATTTGGAAAAAATGGATTTCTTTATTTTTTTTAATTTTGGATCCAGAAGAAGTAGTCCTTCTTTGGTCGATATATTATTTGATTCAGATATATTATTTGATTCATATTTATATATAGTATATGAATACCCTCCATACATAAGAAATAATATCTACTGAAATCAAATGAGTGGATTTTATTTTGTATTCTATCTATTATTAACTCTGTTGTTTGGAAAGATCGAACACACGATGCTCCTATTTTTTTATTTCATCATGAGTCGTATGCTTGCGACAATAACGACAAAATTTTTTTAATTCTAATTGTCCGGGTGTATTGTGACGATTCTTTTGAGTGCTATATCTAGAAATCCCCGTCGATTCCTTATTGGCACCCTTTCGAACACAACTGATACATTCCAAAATAACTCTGATTCTAACATCTTTCCCCTTGGCCATGAACCTCCTTTCTTTTTTGGATTGACTTAACTTAACTCTTCTACTTATTCTTTTATTCTTCAATTTTGAATCCGAAGAAGAAGAATAAAATCTATTAGAATAAAAAAATTTTCGAATTCTTAAATTAAGTAATAAAAAATAGAGAAATAATTAAAGAATACAATTCTTGTCAAATTAGCAAGGATTTTGCTTCGAAATCCTTTCATTTAAGCAGCCAGCCCGCACACAGCCTCTTTCTATGCTCTGATTTCTGAGGCCTGACTTAACTTGGATACCCCTTTTAATTGAATTTATGTTTTCCGAAATGGCATTTACCGAATTTTTCATGACTCTGAGGCTCAACCCAATCCATTCCATCTTTTCTTTCTTTTTCTTTCCTATACTAAAAAAAAAGGATTGAAAAAGGGAAAATTTTCGTCATGTCACAAAGAATTCCTCGCATAGCAATAACTAGAATGAAAAAAAAGGGAATGACAAAGCATCTGGGAATAAACGATTAATTTCTATCAATAAACCTGCTAAAGCCCCAAACCATAGAGTACTTAGCACGGGTGCTACAGAGAGATATGTTTTTATATCCCGCATTGAAAATCCTCCTTCCTTATTGGAATACATATATGATCAGATACTCTTGTCCAAAATCTTTTGTATTTCTTTTGTTTAGGCGAGATTCCTAACTAAAAAAACAAAACCAATATTCTATATATATAGAATGAACCATATAGACGAGATTTTCCTATCCCTAAAAAAGAAAAAGATGGCCCCTTCTTCCTAGACATTACCAGGGAATAGTAATCTTTGTTTTATAGGTGAAATTAGATTGGATTTTAGATGTACACCATTCCTTGACTTGATTCTATGAGACCAAGGCCAAAAAGACGAAATAACAAGAGGGTTCTATATAGATAGAGAAAAAGAAGAAAATTACGATGTGGAAAACAAAACAGAGATGTGTACAATGGCATTGTACAACAATTTGGAAAAGGGATGTAGCGCAGCTTGGTAGCGCGTTTGTTTTGGGTACAAAATGTCACAGGTTCAAATCCTGTCATCCCTACCTATTACTTCTTTTTTCTTTATGGGCAGTTACGAGGAAATCGATTAAAGTGGGTATAACTTAAATTTGTGGATACTATACGTCCGTGAGACACATTAGGAGTAGAAAAGGATTTTCTTTTTGAATGAAAGCGCTCTTAGTTCAGTTCGGTAGAACGCGGGTCTCCAAAACCCGATGTCGTAGGTTCAAATCCTACAGAGCGTGATTCTATCTATCTTATGTCGAAGCAGAGTAAAATAACTTAACAAAACAGAGTCGAATTACAACTCCAATTTGACCCCCTCTCTGGTCTAGAGGAGGTCAGTAAAAAAAGAAATATTACTTAATCAAAGATCCAACTGATCCCCACGCCTGTATTGCAAATACGCAGTCACGAATAATCCGGCTAAAGTAATAGGAATTAGGCCTAAGACGATTCCAAATAGAAAAACTTCAATCATTTCGATTTGTTCGAGGAGATAAAAAAAAGAGGTACGATCTATCTCTAAATAGTAGTCTAAATTATTCACGAATCTCAATGACCAAGAAAAGAATTGGTAATTAGTGTGGAAAAGAGTCGTAGAATACCAGGAATCCAAAAGAAAGCTTTTTCTTTTCTGACTTATTCATTCAATTCATTTCAAATAAGATGTATCTTGTTCAAACCAATAAATAGAGCTGGGGTTATAGTTAAAGCAGTTAATAGAAAACCGAAATAACTAGTTATAGTAAGCATGAAAGGGTTAAATTCCATTTATTTTTTTACTACACTACATATGTTGGTAAAGCACTTACCTAAGTTATGGGAAAATTCATAATTCATGGGTTATTTTAGATAATACTAAAAAACAAGATAGAGTGAGATATAGAAGTGTAAAAGAAAATCGATTCATCAGATGGGACATGAGTCCCAAAATTCCGAATCAAGAGATTCATTGTGGAATCTGTTAACTGAGTAAAGTAAAGTAATAATATTAAGAACTAGATCATCTAACCCCATTGAAAAATGAAATTGGATTTTAGGGAGAATTTTGGAATAAAAGATAAATAAAGAATTGAAACGGTCGAATATTCCCCTATTCCTTCTTATTTTAACTGATTGTATTCCATATGGAATAAGAGGAGAAGAAAAACATTCCATGACCCCCCGAGGGACCCTTTAAAAAAAGGGAAGCTCTTCCTTGAATTTACTTTTTTTCTTTCTTTTTCGAAACCCAAACCAACAAAGTTGATTCGAAGGCGAGTCACTTCAAATATCCTTTTAAGTTCTATCTTCTGTCTTTCCCTATTTCATCTCGTAAAGTTCCACTCTTGCAGTTTAGCCAAGAAAGTTAGACCTAATCCAACAAACAAGGCAAGGGTTGGTTACGAATCTTGATTCTTCAAAGAAAGTTTTCTTTCTTTCATAACAGATTATCTACTATTCTATTTTCTATTTATTAGATATTCTATTATGCTAACCAATTAAATTTCTTAAAGGGAAAGGTTGGATTCGAGGAAAAGTTTTAACTAAAAAGAGATAGATTTCCATATACCCGTCCTTGTATTGTGTCAGTATGAGAACAGCTTTCCTAAATTTTTTATCCAAACCTATTGATCATTAACTTGGATTTTCCCAAGATCTTGGCTACTATTCCGAATTATTCTACTATTCCGAAACCAATGAAAATAAAAGGAATTTTGTTTCGGGACCAAGCGAAACTGGATTGCTCTGCCATAGGAAGGATAGCTATACTAATTTGGTATACTCAAAATACACCTTTGGTACAAAATTGACAATCTCACAAGGATGCAATATCAGTAATTTTCTATTTACTGGTTGATCCCATCTTTTACGGAATCAATTCCTTTTTTGAATGTACAAAAATTTGGGGAGCTCAGCATGTCTGGAAGCACGGGAGAACGTTCTTTTGCTGATATTATTACCAGTATTCGATACTGGGTTATTCATAGCATTACTATACCTTCCCTATTCATTGCGGGTTGGTTATTTGTCAGTACGGGTTTAGCTTATGACGTGTTTGGAAGTCCCCGGCCAAACGAGTATTTCACGGAAAGTCGACAAGGAATTCCGTTAATAACCGACCGTTTTGATTCTTTAGAACAACTCGATGAATTTAGTAGATCCTTTTAGGAGGCCTTCAATGACCATAGACCGAACCTATCCTATTTTTACAGTCCGATGGCTGGCTGTTCACGGACTAGCCGTACCTACTGTTTTTTTCTTGGGATCAATATCAGCAATGCAGTTCATCCAACGATAAATCAAATTCCAACTATAGAACTATGACACAATCAAACCCAAATGAACAAAATGTTGAATTGAATCGTACCAGTCTATACTGGGGTTTATTACTCATTTTTGTACTTGCTGTTTTATTTTCCAATTACTTCTTCAATTGAGAGAAAGAAAGAGAGTAGTAAGAATTCTCTTATCCCATTTGGAAGGATACCCTCCTTATAACTATCCATGACTGTTTTTGTCTCTAGCATGACCACTTGAGAAAATGTGGAGGAAAGCAGGGGAAATGGCCGATACTACTGGAAGAATTCCTCTTTGGCTGATAGGTACTGTAACTGGTATTCCTGTGATTGGTTTAATGGGTGTTTTCTTTTACGGTTCATATTCTGGATTGGGTTCATCTCTATAGTAATTCGAAGGACCAGATTGTAAACATGAAAAAGTAGGAGCTTAGCGGGTCCTTACCCCCCTTTATCTGATTAGAGCGGAAAGGACCCGCGGAATTCTTACTCTTATAATATAATGCGACTTTTATCTATTCCATAACCTACAAATCGGTTACCTATTTCGATTTGTAAAAATAACAAAGAGAAACTTTTACTCTGATGGTCAGAATCCCTCTATTTATTCTTTTGTTTGTTAATGATGTTAGTGAAGCAATCCATCGGTTGATTTATAGTCTCCGTCCTTCGCCCATAAAATTGATTCACTCTTATGAAGCAAAAAGAAAGAGGGGGTCAATCGAGGATCCATTATTTTCTTCCACGAAAGAAGTATCCTGCAAATCATTGATTTAGTTTAGAGTAATAAACTAAAAAAACCTTAATTAAAACTACTCAACTAGCCCTAAAAAGAAAAACCAACCTTTAATGGAAGAGTATACATTTTTTTTCGCAAAATTCTGTAAGTTTGAAGTTGAATTAATTGAATAAGCCAAGCAATTCTATTTGCTCACAAGAAATTAGTCCCCGTCATATTTTCTTTCCCTCTGTTTGTCCTACCATGTACGGCCTACCTCCCTTCCATAACCGTGGGAGCAGCTATCATGATAGTTTTAACTCTGCAGAGTGTAGCACACTTTACCCATAAGCCGAGTGAAACTTTTGCATCTTAGCTCTTCCTTAGGAGCCTGCACAAGTAACAATACAAGGCGATTCATTAGTTTCCTCTGTTAACACCGATACCCCCTCTAAGGATTCGCACTCGGGCCCCCTTGAGCCAATCGGATTGCGCCCGATCTTTTCAAAGTAAAGTGTGTTAACAGTCTTCCCTAACTACTAAGCCAGGACTAGCACATGCTGCGCAACATGTTAATGCTAGCACTTATGGTTGCGCTTGTTCGGTTTGGCTGGATTGGCACACGTCCAAAGTCCTTAGACCAAGGTGACTACCTCCAACAATCCACAGTCCACAAAACCACCCGACTATGCCACCTTTAGTCAACACACGCCACGTAGGTTTTAGTTGATTAGGTTAAAGTAACTCAGCATCTCCAATCATACCAAGTCACAAGAATAATTAAATGATGAACCTAAATCAACTACCAACCCACGAGCACTAGCATCTATGCACAAGGATAGGCTAGGAATAACAAATAAGGCAGCAATAAAGGGCTAATTCACAGGGTCAATGACGCAGTGTGAATATTAGGTTTCTACCCTTCCCATCAATTTATGCATGAGAAAATAAATAGAAACAATAAACGGGTGAGTTTTGTAAATTGGGAAAGCAAGATGCAACTATCTTGCCTTGGTAGTACTCCGGGTCTTGGAATCCTCCTCCGATCGGCTCCTGGAAACCTCCCGAGCAACGAGAATACAGACGATCTACACGTATATGCATATATGCAAGAAACAGCAAAACAATCAACATAGCATATAGCTAAATAAATTATATAAAATTCTAGGGGATTTATGGAAAATAATGGCTCTGGAATCACCTAATTTGGAGTTCGGATGCTCCCGGAATAATTCCTGGAAGTTTAGGATAAATCAGAAAAGGCTGAAAAGATTAAACCGTGAAAAACCGGCGAACCGATCGAAACCGGCCGGCTCGGCGCGGCGGGCTGCAAAGCGGCGGGACACGCGGGCTTGCGCTGGTGCGTGTTGTGGCAATGCTGACGCGTGGGGCACGCTGTGGCAGGCGGGAAGCAATGGCGACGCGACACATGGCGCTAGCGGCTGAGCGGTGATGTGCGGTGGCTATGCGGCGGCGGCGGCGGCGGCGAGGACGCTGGCGCGCTGCGCGCTGCGTGGGCCGAGGCGGCTGCGGTTGGGCCAGTGGCGGCGCTGGTTGGCGGCGGATCTGGCGGCGGCGGGATGGCGAGGCTGCCGGCGGCGCGGCGTGGCGGCGACGGCCAACTCCGCGAGCTTTTCTTCCTCGATTCTGCACGAAACCAACCATCCAAGTATCCATCTGGACCGCCTCGACGAGATCTTCAACATGGAACCATCTAATCTTGAGTTTGGGCACGGCACGAGAGAGAGATGTAGAAAATGGTTTGATGTCCACTACCTCGCCTGAACCTCAGCAAAAGGGGTCTAAGAGACAGACCCAAATAAAGAAAAGAAGAAATAGTAATAATCTTTGAGGAATAGGAAGAAAAATGATTCTTATTTCGATACAAGAAGAATCGACACAAGAAAAAGGCTTTTTTGCCTTTTTCTTGTGCCCAATAGAAGATTAAGAAGACCAGCAACCCTTCCTAAGAGGAAGAAATCCTTTTCTTGCTCCCGCCTTTGCCTTGAATTCTCTTCTTTTGCATAAGATAGAAATAAGGAATTTCAGACATCTTAAACAAAAAAAAAGATTTCCAAAATAGATCATAGAAAATTCTAGCAATCGTCAATAAACCGCGGCTTTTTACCAACTTGATGGTAAGAAATCTCGGGACCTAGAAATTCATTTCGTACAATTGAACCTTTTCAAACTGTTTCTTTTTGAGAACCAAAAAAACTTGTGCCAAAATAACAGATGCGAAGAAAAATAAAAGGCCTTGGACACGTAATGGATCCTGAAGCACTATTTCTGCATCCCCCTGACCAAACCCTCCCACATTAGGATTACTTGTTAATGGTTGATCAAGCTTGATCGATTCCCCTTCTGAAACAAGAAGTTCTGGTCCGGGAGGTATAATATCAACCACTTGGCGTCCATCCGATGCATCGACTATGGATATTTCATACCCCCCTTTTTCTTTCCGTAATATTTTTCTTACTATACCCGTTGACGTAGCATTATAGACCGTATTGTTACTCTTGCTACCATCAGGATAGATCTGTCCCCTTCCTCGGTTTCCCCCTACATATATGGGATATTTTAAGAAATGAACGTCTTTCTTCGTAGCAGGATCGGGGGAAAGAATGGGAAAGACGATTTCACTATATTTCTGACCGGGGACAGGACCTATCACAAGAATATTTTTTTTATCGGGACGATAACTCTGAAAAGAGAGATTTCCTATCTTTTCTTTCAACTCAGGAGAAATACGGTCGGGCGGCGCTAATTCGAATCCCTCAGGCAAAATAAGAACAGCACCCACATTTAACCCTCCCTTTTTCCCATTAGCAAGAACTTGTTTCAGTTGCATATCATAAGGAATTCGAAGAACTGCTTCAAATACAGTATCGGGAAGCACAGCTTGGGGAACTTCAATATCCACGGGCTTATTAGCTAAATGGCAATTGGCACATACAATTCGTCCGGTTGCTTCTCGTGGGTTTTCATAACCCTGCTGCGCAAAAATGGGATATGCATTTGAAATAGATGCCCGAGTTATTACGTATATCAGGATCGATAGAGAAATCGATCGAATCCTCTGTTCCTTTACCCAAGAAAAAGTATTTCTATTTTCCATGTCCAACGCAGATCCCGGAATTTCTACAATAAATTAGATAGGTAGCTAAGCTAATCTAGGTCCCTATACACGAGTCTGTTGTTATTGTACTGCAACTGTTGTACTGGAATGATGAATACCTTCTAAAAGAGGAAAGATGCTAATTTGATCAATATCAGGAGATCGAATGAGTTTATACTTCACTTATTGAATGATAAATGACTACAAGTGAAGGAGATAGACGGTTTAAATAAAAAAAGGTACAAAATTTCAAACATGTATCTAGAAGCACTGGAAAACTAGAAAGAAAAATAGAGAAAGCTACCTCGTTAGGAGCCCATCCAAGATCGTTGTAGACCCAACGAATTAGTAGTTCCCAACCGCGGGTGGAGTGAAATCCAACAAAAAAATCAGTAACTAAAAGAATAATAAGAGCTTTTATTGAGTCATTTAAGTTATAGAAGAATTCCTGAACCCAAGAATTCAAAATGACAAGTTCTTCTTTACCCAGAAAAAAAGAACCACTTAGAATAGCCAAACAGATTGTATTTGTCGAGAAATACAAAATGATATGGAGATGATCCTCATTATCTATTTTGGCCAATTGTATTATTTCCTTATGTATTCCTATAGAGGGTTTTTGTACATGTGTCTTCGATTTCTCTTTTATCATTTCGTCCAAGAGAAAAGTTCTTCTAATTCTATGAATCTTTCTAGAACCTTTTCTCTTGAATATCAGCTAAGAAAGTTTCGGATTGCCCGGTATTCCACCAATTCTTAATCCAAAGTTCCATACATTTGTTAAAAGAGAAAGAGACTACCCAGGGCAAAAGTACGATAAATACAAGATATAGGAAAGAAGGCAATGCTTTCTTTTTTTTCATTTTTGATCTGTAAATTGAGTTGTTAATGAATCCGCTTCATTCGCCGGTTCTATTTCATTTGCTGACTCTATATAATATTTCTTTTTCTTTAAAGGTTAAAGCAAAAATTCTATAACAAGGTTTGCGGCCTTGTATCGATTTCTCTTTTTTGTATACTAGTGAAATTTCCTTGGATTGGGTCCTTTCTTAGATCTAGATGGAGTGGAATAGAGAAATAGAATAAAAAAAGGCCCTTTCGAATGAAAATGGAAGAATATTATACCATATATCTCACTTGGACAAAACAAATTAGAAGCCATTTTCTCTTATCCTCGTTTGTCTTCTCCTTTAGATAAATACTAAGAATCCCCTTACAATAAGGAATCCAATTTCGAAGGGCCTCCTCCTGTGTTGAGAAAAATCTTCTTCCAATTCGTCTTCATTCAATTCATTTCAAAAAATGCAATCGGTACTCAAAATACTTCAATTGGTACACCTAAGAAATAGGCCAATTCGGCAGCTTTTTGTTCAATTTCTCGTGGAGTAAAAAACTTATCATCAGTACGAGTCAAGGGAATGACTCCCTGGCCCCGGATTTCCATATAAAGGATACGATGAGGATAAAGACCCTCTTTAACCTGAATTCTAATTGATTGGATATCCCGCATAAGGAATCGAAGGAAGACGCGACGTTTTATTCCAAGGAATCCCCAACGAAAAATGCACACTATTCCCTCTTTTCTATCAAACCGGTCATAACCACTGCCTACATTCCATAAAATAGTGCACCACAAGTAGGAGCTAATGAATAGGCCCGCGATTCCGTAGAAAGACATCACGATTCCCTGTGGAAAAAAAGAATTTTTGAGATGGATGTACATATATCATATTCTTACCAAGATAACTGGAAGCCCCAACCAATAAGAATCCTAGTGAACCGAGAAAAGAATACAGGCCCAGAAAAATTACCTCTTTTCGAGAACCCTTTAGAAGTTCTATCCATATGTGTTCTGATCGCCAATTCATATTAGATATACTAAATTCAGCAGCGGTCGATTGAAATTGAGAGAATAAGCTAAATGATAATGATTTTTACTTTACTTTTTTTGGTTCTGAAATCGCCTTCAGCAACTAGTACTCCTGTGAAAAAATTGGTTAGATACATTGACTTTCTATTCAAAAAATATTCGTTGATCCACTTAAAATAAAACTTGCTATACTCGGCTCCGCATATGCATGCATTTATGCTCGTAGCTTATATCCGCATCCATAGCCATTTTTCGTTTGTGTGTAGAAAGAGCCACATATCCTACCATATTATATTAGTTACACTAAAAAATATCTGTATTACGATCCTGCGTGGAAATACATTGAGAAAATTCGCCCCCGTCGGTTCTAGACAATCTTATTTTTCTGCACATAAAGAAATAAAGAAGCCATTGCAATTGCCGGAAATACTAAGCCTACTAAAGGCACGAAAATAGAAGGTAAGTTAAAATCCATCATAGAATAGGTGTCTCAATTCAAATTTACTATTTCTATCTATTCGAAAAATATCTTAAGATTCTTATAATATAATTAAGTATATCTATTATAAGGAATATTGACTATTGTATTTTTTAGTTTGCAAAAGAAATATTTTTATACTATTCTATAAAATAAATGAATGGAATGGATAATAAGAAAATTGCAAAAAGGAGAACTAATTTAAAAGATTTGATTTTTCTTTCCCGCCCTCGTGGCCTTTCTATCCTTCTAATCGAACTTTAAATTGGATTCAAAAGAAAGTGATTGTGAAAATGAAATAGCTCTTTCAGTTCGAATACCCTTTTAAAAGGGTCTCAAGACGACTTTTAGTCGAATGCACCCATTTCAAATCCTAAATAAGTTTCGTTTACCTATTTCCACACATAATACTTCTCAAACCACTCTTGGATCCCCACAAACCCAAGATGCGCGTCGATTTTGAAAAAAGGGTATCCTCCACCCCAATATACGAAACTCGCTCTTATCCTATCCCACTGGTTGTAAGAATTCATACATAGGACTTTTTAGTTGATTAATAGTGACATAAAGTTGAAACTTTTTAGACTTTAAGCTGTAATTTCTTTCCGCATATGCGGTGCTCTATCCTCTAGAAGCTCGTACAATAATGCGCGGTAAAGGCGGAAAAATAGCATACTCAATCAAAATCAACGGGCAAATTCCCTTACTTACTACAAATCTCATACTACCCCCTCAGACTTTTTAAGGTGATATATGGTCCAAAAGGTATGAAAATGCCGGGTGGAGTTGCTTTTTCGACGAAGACCCATCCCGTGTAGCGAAGTCCTATTAGTAGGACGCTGCACAAGACGCGAGAATGGATTGTAGAAGAATATTATTCCGAATACTCCTCCAGACGCGTATAGCAGCATTGCGCTTCCTAATCTTTTTTTTTTATGGATTCTTTCCCATAAAGAAATAAAATATAGTATTATACCTTTATATATTCTAAATATATAGAATAGAAGAATCTCGATTTGTCAAGTCTCATGATCATATCAAGATCCATTTTTATTCGGCTCAATCTTAAAAAAAAGATTGAGCCGAGTTTAAGTGCAATCAATTAGAAGAATAAAGAAGAATTACTCCATTTCGTAACTTCTGTTTTCTCTTTCTATTTTGCTTCTTTTTTATTTAGACCTTCTTTATATCTAGTTTTATCTACTTATCTAGTTTATCCACCGCCTCGAACTCGAATTTGATCGCTTTCCATACTTCACAAGTCTGCGGCTAGTTCAGACTCCATTTGCAAGTTGCTCGGATAATTTCATTACCTTCACGAGCAAGATCGCCCTTCGTTCTGAGCTTGTACACAAGCTTCTAAAGCCACTCGATTAGTCTGCTTTGCACTGGTGCATTTCCCCAAGGATGTCCTAAAGTTCCTCCCCAAATTGTAATACGGAATCATCTCCAAAGATTTCGGTCGAGTAGCATATGCCAAACATGAATACCCCTGAAGCCACCGGTATAACACCGCATGGATACCCGATCTGAGTGAAAAAGATACCATGAGCACGATCTTTTTCAATAAAATCATCGCTAATAAGTCAACAAAACCTAAAGTCATGTCGCGTTCCCTTCTAACTTACCTACTACTGCACCGGCGTGGACATGATCTCCCCGGACATACGCAATGCTTTAGCTAATACACGAAAATGCATACCATGATTTTTCGTCTATCAATAACTGCATGCATTGCTCGGTGAATGTGAAGAAGTAAGCCACATCACGGCAATAATGAGCCAAACTAGTATTTGCGGTGAATCCCCTGTTAAGTAGTCATGCATTACAATAGGAACCCTAATTCCTCGCAAATACAGCTCTCTTAATCATTTCTTCGCATGTACTGCGGTCGCATTCAAGTAATGCCCTTGATTTCACCGGTTCGGCTGTGCTTTATAAATTGCTTCGCACAAAAGACAAAACGGTCCCTCCAGCGCATAAATGGTTGTGAGTTTACATTTTCATCATCTTTGGTAAAATCAAGTCAACCGCGTGAGACACTCATAACACGCTCTACCATAATTTTTGCAGATAATCCCAATTTTGGTTTAATAGTACATCCCAAGAAAGGACGCCTGTACTTGTTCAACTTATCCCTTTCAACTTGGATACCATGAGGCGGACCTTGGAAAGTTTTTGAGTAAGTAGTGGAATTCGCAGATCCTCCAGACGAGAGCGCGTGAGAGCTTTGAAACCAAATCGTTACCTACAATGGAAGTAAACATGTTAGTAATGTAACCCTCTTCAAATAGGTCTAATGGATAAGCTACATAAGCGATATATTGATTTTCTTCCCCAACAATGGGCTCAATGTGATAGCATCGTCCTTTGTAACGATCAAGACTAGTAAGTCCATCAGTCCAAACAGTTGTCCATGTACCAAGAGAAGATTCGGCTGACATCGCAGCCCGACTTCTTGAGCGGAACCCCTTGAGGAGTTACTCGGAATGTTGCCAAGATATCAGTATCCTTGGTTTCATACTCCGGGTGTAGTAAGTCAATTTATAATCCTTAACACCAGCTTGAAATCCAACACTTGCTTTAGTTTCTGTTTGTGGTGACATAAGTCCCTCCTACAACTCATGAATTAAGAATTCTCTTAGCGACGAGGTCTACTCGATATGAATTAGGCGTAAATGAAACCTTTGCAAAAATCTTTTAAAACAAAAGAAGGATATTCAGTTAATATCAACTCATTAAAGAAAATGGAAGGCATGCTTATGCTTAAGTTAATGAATATGTTTCATTCATATATAATGCATACACCTTGTATGTGCTATCCTATAGAAATTCTACTATAGGAATTCGATAAGAATTGAGTTGTTGCTATGGTAAGTTAACATGGTTCGTTATTAAACCGTGGATTTGGTGAATCAAATCCATCATTATTGTATACTCTTTGATAGATATAGCGCAACCCAAATCAATCCCTAATCCTTATCTTACAAGTTCTTAACAGGCCCTTTCTTATTTTGAATGTAAATACCTAAATACTAAGAAAATTTTCCGTTGTGACAATCTATGCTTCACGGTAGTATATATTTTGTATATCGAAGTCCTAGATAGGAAAGTAGAGTAGGGACAGACCCTCCACAAAGGCGAAATGTATATGAAAAAAAGATTGATTGAACTTTTCAACGGACCCATTCCACGAGTAAACGATTGAATGGGATTCGCTTGGGCAACGAAATCAAGTCTTAGTCCCCTTTTCTCGCTTATTGAATTAACTAATTCATTTCCTTTTAACTTTTGGATTTTTGGCTATTTTTTTGAATTTGATTTGGCATTATTTAACAAGAAAAAAAACAAAATTTTGACAAATTCTTTTTTTTTTTGAAAATTATGTGATAATTATGAGAACCAATCCTATTACTTCTCGTCCCGGGGTTTCCACAATTGAAGAAAAAAAGTACAGGCGTGTCGATCAAATTATTGGACCCGTCTTTGGATATCACTTTTCCCGGCAAGTTACCTTATATTTATAACGCTTTGGTAGTCAAGAGTGGAGACACTGCGGTAAGCAAATTAATGTGACTTGTGAGGTACAACAATTATTAGGAAATAATCGAGTTAGAGCTGTAGCTATGAGTGCTACAGACGGGTTGATGAGAGTAATGGAAGTGATTGACACGGGGGCTCCTCTCAGTGTTCCAGTCGGTGGAGCTACTCTCGGACGAATTTTCAATGTTCTTGGGGAACCTATTGACAATTTGGGTCCTGTAGAAACTAGTGCAACATTCCCTATTCATAGATCTGCACCTGCCTTTATCGAGTTAGATACGAAATTATCCATCTTTGAAACAGGTATTAGGGAGAATGCCCTCCGCAGTGGGTTATCAACCTACTCTTAGTACAGAAATGGGCACTTTGCAAGAAAGAATTACTTCTACCAAAAGGGTCCATAACTTGATCCAAGCAGTTTATGTACTGCGGACGATTTGACCGACCTGCTCTCGCCACAACATTTGCACATTTGGATGCTACTACCGTACTTTCTAGAGGATTAGCTTCCAAGGGTATTTATCCAGCGATAGATCCTTTAGATTCAACCTCAACTATGTTACTGACCTCGATCGTTGTAACGAGCATTATGAAACTGCGCAAAGAGTTAAGCAAACTTTACAACGTTACAAAGAACTTGAGGACATTATCACAATTCTTGGATTGGATGAATTATCGGAGGTGGATCGTTTAAGCGTAGCAAGAGCACGAAAAATTGAACGTTTCTTATCACAACCATTCTTTGTGGCGAGAAGTTTTACGGGTTCTCCAGGAAAGTATGTTGGTCTTGCGAAACAATTAGGGGTTTCAACTAATCCTTTCAGGAGAATTAGGCGGCCTACCGAGCAGGCTTTTTATTTGGTGGGTAATATTGATGAAGCTAGCACGAAAGCTATAAACTTAGAAGAGGAGAACAAATTGAAGAAATGAAATTAAATCTCTATGTACTAACTCCTAAGCGAATTATTTGGGATTGTGAAGTGAAAGAAATCATTTTATCTACTAATAGTGGCCAAATTGGCGTATTACCAAACCACGCCCCCATTAACACAATTGTAGATATGGGTCCTTTGAGAATATGCCTCCTTAACGACCAATGGTTAACGGTGGTTCGTGGGCGGTTTTGCAAGAATAGTTAATAATGAGATCATCATTTTAGGAAATGATGCGGGCTGGTAGTGACATTGATCCGGAAGAAGCTCAACAGCACTTGAAATAGCGAAGCTAACTTGAGTAGAGCCGAGGGTACGAAAGAATTGGTTGAAGCGAAGCTAGCTCTCGACGAGCTAGGATACGTGTCGAGGCTATCAATTGGATTCCCCCATCCAATTGAAGACAATCCAAAGGTTTAGTTGATACAAAGAAAAAGGAAAGAGGGGTAGAAAAGGTTATTAGATAGCGAAGCGAAGTAAGTTCAATGCTATATAGTAATTTTTCTACCTACCTACCTACTATTGGATTTGAACCAATGACTCCACCGTATGAAAGCAATACTCTAACCATCGAGTTAAGTAGGCAATTTATCACCACAAAGGAAGACTCATTACTTCAATCGATTATAGATCGAATCCATTTTATAAGCAATCTTGCTCCTTATTGGTATGTTATATAGTAAGCAGATCAAAGAGATATCCTCGGCATTCATCTTGACAAGAAATTATCTATATGTTAAGATATCTCGACAATCTCGACAAGGGCTATAGCTCGATTCGGTAGAGCAACTTCGTTTACACGCGCCAATGCTTTTCAAGGAGCTTATTATGCAATGAACATAATTGATCTTATTGCAAAATCAATGTCTTACTTCATGGATTCGAGAGAATAGAAGAACGAGAGCGACAAGCGATCGGTTCAGCCCGATTCGGTGCCAATTCAGGTGCCAAATCAAATAGAACCCTTATTGATTTGCTAGTTGATAAGGTAAATACCCAGCCCACTAAATGCTAGGCGTAATGAGGATAAGGGCCTTCAAAAAACTTCTTTTCGTTCTATGAACTTTAAGGTGTATGAAGTCTCATAGTCAACTCTTACAGCGGAACGATAGAGACTCCATTTCACTTAGGTTGATTTAATTTAGGCCAGAGGCAGACCTAAGTCAAGGTAATCCTCCTTTGAAACACTTTGGTATTGCTCCTAGATGGATAATAATACAAATAATCAATCAGAGCATAGGGAGCCTGATGGGGAACGGGGTCCCGATCTTCCGACAGGTATGGATAAGTCGATTGGTGGAGAACTCGACGTTGACGATCCGACCTAAATCAGCACCGATCTAGAGCCTGCAATCGCTACACCACCGTCTCCGTTCGTTATCAACCACGCAAGCGCACGGTCGACCTCACCACGAAGGCTAGTTCCTGCGAGCGAATCGAGAACACAAGCAAGAACGAAGAAGAGGCAATCTGAAATTGCGAATATGTATTAAGATCACAAATTTGGGGTTCCACAAACCGATAATCGGCGATACTGCGATGGCAGAAATATATCTAAGCAAAACCCGCCTCTAACAATGACGCTACCAAGTCTTAATAGGCAGGAGGGGCGGCGGCTAGGGTTTGGGGCGACCCCCCCTGCTCGGTTCCGTTTGACCATCAGTTTGGGGATGACAAGTAGTAGAAAACAGCAGTTTTGTCCCCAATTTATTCCACAATGTCCTCCAAAAATGACTCAGAAATTTTGTGTCGCGATCTGATACAATAGTGGAAGGCATACCATGCAAACGAACAATATCTTTGAAAAATAAATTCGCAATATGAGTGGCATCATCACTTTTATGGCATGGTATCAAATGTGCCATCTTTGAAAACCGATCCACAACAACGAAGATACTATCCCTCCCATGTTTTGTCCTAGGCAAACCTAGAACAAAATCCATCGAAATATCCTCCCATGGAACGCTAGGAGTAGGGAGAGGCATATATAAACCATGTGGATTTAAGCGTGACTTAGCTTTTTGACATGTAGAGCAGCGCGCCACAAAGCGTTCAACATCACGCCTCATCTTTGGCCAATAGAAGTGGGTGGCCAGAACTTCCTCCGTCTTCTTTACACCAAAGTGTCCCATCAGGCCTCCTCCATGAGCCTCCTGCAACAACAAAAGACGAACGGATCCAACTGGAATGCACAGACGGTTAGCTCTAATCAAAAACCCATCATTGAGTACAATTTTATTCCAAGCCCTCCCGTCCTTACAATTAATCAAAGCATCCTTAAAATCAGCATCTTGAGCATACAATTCTTTAATAGTATCAAGGCCAAAAATTCGACAGTCAAGTTGAGACAACATAACATATCTCCGAGACAAAGCATCAGCAATCACATTATCTTTCCCTTTCTTGTGTTTAATGATGTAAGGAAAAGATTCAATAAACTCGACCCACATGGCATGTCTACGGTTCAGTTTGTTTTGACTGCGAATATGTTTCAGCGCTTCATGATCAGAGTGAATAACAAATTCCTTAGGCCATAAATAATGTTGCCACGTCTCTAAAGTGCGCACAAGAGCATACATCTCTTTATCATACGTGGAATAATTCAAAGTTGGCCCACTCAATTTCTCGCTGAAATAAGCAACTGGCTTACCTTCTTGCATGAGGACGCCGCCAATCCCAATCCCACTGGCATCACATTCAAGTTCAAAAGTCTTACCAAAATCTGGGAGTTGGAGCAAAGGTGATGTTGTTAACTTCCTCTTCAACAAGTTGAAGGCGTCCTCTTGTGATTGTCCCCAATGGAATGCAACGTCCTTCTTTGTAAGCTCGTTCAAAGGCGCGACAATGGTGCTGAAATCCTTCACGAAGCGGCGGTAGAAGCCAGCAAGTCCATGGAAACTTCGCACTTGTGTGACCGTTTTAGGAGTCGGCCAACTCTTGATCGCCTCAATCTTGGTTTCATCAACCTCAATTCCCTGCGGAGTCACAACATAACCAAGAAACGAGACTCGATCGGTGCAAAAGGTGCACTTCTCGAGGTTACCAAACAAACGTGCCTCTCTCAAAGCATTAAAAACAGCACGTAGATGGTCAAGATGTTCAGAAAGGGACTTGCTATATATCAAAATATCATCAAAATATACCACCACAAATTTACCGATGAAAGGACGTAAGACTTCGTTCATTAACCGCATGAAAGTGCTAGGTGCATTAGTGAATCCAAAAGGCATAACTAACCACTCATATAGCCCGAACTTAGTTTTAAAAGCAGTTTTCCATTCATCTCCCAATTTCATTCTGATTTGGTGGTACCCACTACGCAAGTCAACTTTGGAGAAAACAGTAGAACCACTTAATTCATCAAGCATGTCGTCTAACCTAGGAATAGGATGACGATACCTTATTGTGATATTATTAATGGCTCTACAATCCACGCACATGCGCCAACTACCGTCTTTCTTAGGTACCAAAAGAACGAGGACAAAGACGGGGACTAAGGCTTGGTCGCACGTACCCACGGTCCAAAAGTTCTTGGACTTGTCGTTCAATCTCCTTAGTCTCCTCCGGATTGGTCCTATATGCGGCACGGTTTGGCAACGTTGCTCCCGGAACCAAGTCGATCTGATGCTCAATCCCTCGAACAGGGGGTAGTCCTGGGGGCACCTCAGCAGGAAACACATCATCATACTCCTGCAAAAGGTTAGTAACAGCAGGCGGAAAAGAGACAGGTATTTCATCGAATGAGAATAAGGTCTCTTTACATATCAAAGCATAGCATGATGGTTCAGCAAGATCTGACTTTGTTGCAAGCAAAACACCACCCTTCAATTTAATACCCTCGGTCTTACCAGCAAGTTTGTTCTTGTCTTTATTTTGTGGAAAAATGGTTTTAGCTACTTGCTGATTTTTAGATTCTAGGGTGTTATCTTTCTTCTCATTCTCTAGTCTCTCCCTATCAAATTGAACAATTTCAGAAGGGGTCATGGGGAGCAAAGTGATTTTCTTCCCTTTGTGCATTAGAGTGTAAGTATTATCCCTACCATGATGAGTGGCATTAGTATCATATTCCCAAGGTCGGCCTAATAAAAGTGAACAAGCTTGCATAGGCACTACATCAAAATCAGCATCATCATGGTATGAACCAATAAAGAAAGACACTCTAGCTGTTTGGGTAACCCGAACCTTACCTTGTTGTTGAACCATTGAACATGATATGGTTGAGGATGGGGTTTCGTGGTCAAGCCAAGCTTCTTGACCGGTCGAACTCACCAAGTTATTGCATTTGCCTCCATCAATGATGGTTCGAACACGACGATTGTTGACGACGAGGAACATTTGAAACAGGTTGTGGCGTTGTACTCGCTCGGGTTGTTTCACTTGAGTGCTTAGAACCCGTTGGACAATAATGGTACGGTATTCTTGATGGCTACCGTACCCAAGGCTTCCCATCGTCATCATCTTGGCGGTTGCATCGTACTCATCACCGCCAAGTTAGTGCAAGGACATATTCATCTTCTACATCGAAGCACTAATGTACCCACCGTCATCGATCGCAATGTAGGCTCTCGGCTTGGGCGTCCTTCATGACATGGCCCATTCCCTTGCATCGATGGCATACTATTCCAGTAGTACGTCCCGTGGAGGCAACCGATGAAGACGTCTTCGCTGGAGCCTGCGTGTTAGACATCTTGCTTACCTCGGGTGTACGTTGTGGTGGTGTCGGTGCTGCTGAACGCGCCCTACTCATTGAGGGGGCAGCAGGCCGAGCGGGAGGCGGTGGCGCTGATTTGGATGAAGTTGACACTGACGCCTGCCGTGGAGGAAAAGTAGCAGCGAAGTTGCTCGTGGTCATTGTTGTCGCCCCCGCAATTCTTTTTTCGCCAAAAGCGCAAAGTGGAACAACCTATTGACATCGTGATAATCCTTGTAATCAATAATATTCTGTATGTCTTGTCTTAACCCTCCATAGAAACGAGCAATTTTATCCTCCTCAGTTTCCTCTACCTCACAACGCAACATTCCAATTTGAAGCTCTTGGTAGTATTCCTCGACAGATTTGTGACCTTGATCTAAGCGTTGCAATTTTTTACGCAAATCACGTTTAAAGGAAGGCGGCACAAACCTATGGCGCATTTGTCTCTTCAACATGTCCCAAGTTACAGGATGTATGTTAGACTTTACTAGTTCATTCCACCAAATTATAGCAAAATCCTTGAACTCACTAGTGGCTTGTCTAACTCTATGAATTTCAGGAACGAGATGGGAGTTAAATTTTTGTTCAATAGTCATTTCCCAATCTAGATACGCTTCAGCATCATAAGTACCAGAGAACGGAGGTATGGTAAACTTAACTTTAGCAAAGGGATCATCGTTGCGATAATTGTTAACATTATTACCATCGTTACCTCTAATACCTGGTCGTCGTGGAGGGAAATGTACTTGTTGTCGAACGTCGCGCTCCACACGATGCATGGCAGCGTCATTGGGGTGACGTTCAGCAACATTGGGGTGACGTTCAGCAACATTGGGGTGATGTTCAGGTCGAACGTCTTGCTCCACATGATGTTCAGCATGGGCATGTGATTCTTCATCGTCTTCATTTCGCTCATCTGTAGTGGTTCCCGTTGGAGGGTGCTGGTTCTCCACGATCTCAACCCTATTGGCAAGGTCTGAGATGCGACGATCAAGCCTCTCGACGCCCTCCTGGTTATCTAGCCGAACCTTTGCAACTTCTTCTCTCGATCTCTCGAAATGCCTTGGTCACTTCTTTGGTTGTTTTGGAGAGAGCATCCTTGAATTCCTTATCCTCCGTGCTAGATCATTAGTAAGATTTTGAAAAAGCGTCATGAGATCATCATCATCTCTGCAGTTCTCGCTCTTGTTTGGGGACCTGTCATTGTTAGTAATAAAACAGAAGATAACACAAAGGTATTACTCCAATCAACTACTAATCTCGGTCAGGCTGGAACTCTCACGCGTCTTACCTCCCTCTTGCAAGGTTCTTACCAATGCTGCAGTGGTTTCTCCCGGTTGCTTGATGGTGATGATGACAGGTGAACGGTGAGTGAAGCGATTGCAAGATATGATCCTGTGCTGACAAGTAATTTGTGTAGCTTGGAAGGCAGTTATGGTAGCAAAGGTCAGCAATAATTGAATTCCAGTAAACAAAGCTGAATATATGTCCAAAGACCTAACTAGTGTTGCAAGGTAGTAACAGGGACAAATAGGATATAAACAATTCGGACCCCGATGGTTTTAAGGCACGTTCTTCTCTCCTTTTATTATTTTTTTTTGTACTGCGCGGCTGTTTTTCTGCGCGCTGCCTCTTTCTTCACAAATTTTTTTTTTTGTATGATTTTTCTAATATTTTTTTCCAGCCTCAGCAACACAGAAATATGGATACAGAGGTGTTTTTCCCTCAATTTGGAGCTTTGAGGTGGCGGAGTTAATTTCTGGAAGGTGCTTTAAAAAGCGTGCAGACACTTCGGGGGCCGGATAGGTGGTCTTCCTGATGGATTTTCGGGATTCTAATTCGACCAAAACATACGAAGTGAGTTTTGGTTGGATGTATCTCATCGAGATCTTTCCAACGAGTGGTCGTGGACCCAAATCGGAGTTCGTATGAGAAAGTTATGGCTGTTTTTCCGAAGGGTCTCCGGATTAGGGTTTCTGGTAGGGAAAGATCTCGTTTTTTTTTGTGGCTTTAGATGTAAACAGTGGGCATGCAGGTCGACAAAACAGAAGGGTAGCGATGTCGGGCGGTTGATACAAGGCGGCTTGCGACCTATCTGGAGTTTGCGATGGCGGGACAGTAGCACAAGGCGGCTAGCGGGGGCAAACCGAGTAGGACTCGATTTGGTTGCGGGATGTATGGCGGTGGTAGGACTGGGACGCAACAGATGGATCAACAGGACTACGAACACGATTTAAACCAGCAACCAAACTCGAACTAAGGATACAAACTCAACAATGTAACTGAAAACAAAGATTTCGAGGGATCAACGTGGTTTGGACAGCGGAAAGGATGACGTACACAGAACTATTTTTGACGGGCAGTTTTCTGGACTCTAGGTGGAAGATGAAACAAGGGATACAGGTATACCTGACGGGCAACCGAAGCTCTGATACCACTTGATGGGGAACGGGGTCCCGATCTTCCGACAGGTATGGATAAGTCGATTGGTGGAGAACTCGACGTTGACGATCCGACCTAGATCAGCACCGATCTAGAGCCTGCAATCGCTACACCACCGTCTCCGTTCGTTATCAACCACGCAAGCGCACGGTCGACCTCACCACGAAGGCTAGTTCCTGCGAGCAAATCGAGAACATAAGCAAGAACGAAGAAGAGGCAATCTGAAATTGCGAATATGTATTAAGATCACAAATTTGGGGTTCCACAAACCGATAATCGGCGATACTGCGATGGCAGAAATATATCTAAGCAAAACCCGCCTCTAACAATGACGCTACCAAGTCTTAATAGGCAGGAGGGGCGACGGCTAGGGTTTGGGGCGACCCCCCTGCTCGGGATACACGGGCCGAAGCCCAGAAGAAAGGTGACGCAGCACCGGCAGCCCAACAGAATCTGGTCGCCTCTTGTTTCGATGATTGTGATCAACTGAGAAGGAATTTGGACGTGGGACCGGATCCGTTGGAAAGGTCTCGTCGAGGGCTTCTCCGTAATGTATTTAAACGCCCCAAACGGAGTTGATATGCATCTGCTACGCCCATTTGAAGACAGACTGCTCCGCCGTGGCCGAACCGGACTCGAACTCGTGGTAGACTTGGTTTCCAACTTGCCTTGGTGTAGAGTTCCATCCTCGCTGATCAACACCATAATTCCTAAGTACAAGCACAATATTATTAGGTAGTAACTCGCTCTTATTGGTATTCTCTTGTGTGGTAAGGAACGAGCCCACCTGGTGGTTTAGTTGTCGTGCACGTGCCCTTGTTATAGGTCCTTGCACAGTAGGTGGTGGTAGAGTGGACGCATCAGTAGGAGTGATGTCCTCATCAGAGCCATCTCATTATCTTTCCGTAAAGAAAAACTATGGTGAACTAACTGATCTTTACATCAGTTAATGAAAGAGCCCAATGCAAAAAAATGCATGTTGGGTCTTTGAAACAGTTTGAATCTTTTTGACAATAATCCAGTTGATCTGTTTTACCGAGAAGGTCTACGGTTCGAATCCGTATAGCCCTAATATGTCCCTTTTTTTAGATTTTAGGATAGAGATCCCATGTTTCCTTTAGTATAGTTTTCATTTCCTCATTAGTACTTGTTTATAGATTGGACGGTCGCTTGCGCCATAGAATAGAGGTAAAAGCATTACCACAGGCTCATTCATTGAAAATCATAGAGACAAGAAAAGAAAAATGAATTTCTAGCAAATCAATAGAAGGAAGGATCCCTTACCAAATTTGAATTTTATTCTCCTTCAAATAGGATATGCTCTAAGTTCCTAGACTTCCCTATAATAACTGCAATGATTTTTTCCATCTTGCGAATTTCTATTTTGTTTGAAGTATATTACTTTTCTTTTATATACGTTATCTAAATCGATCTACTTTAAATAGAAAAATGGAAATAAAATCCAAAAATAAAGAAAGAGTAAATAAAAAAACAAAATATTCCGTCTCACAGTTCTGAAATAGAACCCTTTATTTTTAGAGTATTACTCCTCATTAGGCTGCATACATTAGTCATCCTATCTTAATTAGGTACTATTTTTATTTAATAGTCTCTGATTATCATTAAATATAAATATAGTACTCCCTCCATTCCGTTATATAGGGCGCTTAGTTTTTTTGGTGCTATTCCAAAATATAAGGCGTCCCAAGCTTTCGCATTAATTGCCTGTTGTGCACAGCAAACGAAGGGCCCAACATGCATAGCCTCACGCGAGTGAACTGCATGCACAAGCAGCACAACTGCATTTTTTTCCTAGGCCTCTGCGCACGCATTTATGGCCGGATGCATGCGCGTAATTTTTCCAGCTTTGGGCCACATGCAAGAGTACGGGCGAGCTGCATGCAGGTGCGCAGGCAAACATGCAGGAGTTGCATTGGTCTTGATGAAAAAAATTAGACGCCCTATATAACGGAACGGAGGGAGTATATAGTATCTGGTTATTATAAAATAAAGGATAGAGGAATTTCTTTTTCTATAGATTCTAGAGAAAACGAGACAAAGTGAAGCGAAAGAATTTTGTTTGTAATCTTTGTAATTAGGTCTACACCATTCTCTAAATAGAATGGAAATCAAAAAAAGGGAGTCGGGATTGCATTGGATGAATCTTTAAAGAAGACACGGCACAGAGGAAGCAAAGGCTAAACTAAGCGCTTTGTTTTGAGCAACACGGATTCTTGTTTCAACGAGGAAAAGAGATAAGTTCGAATAAATTGACAATCTTGACTTGAATTGACTAATTCAGCTCGCCTATTCGCATTAATAGGAGTACTTTTATGTTTCGCTTCACGAATATGATATTTTTGGACATTTCTAATAATAGCAAGCCTTATTCCTATTTTGGCATTTTGGATTTCAGGACTTTTAGCCCGGTTAGTGAAGGACCGAAAAGCTTTCTAGTTATGAATCGGGTATAGAACCCATGGGAGGAGCTTGGTTACAATTCGAATATGCTATTACATGTTTGCGCTAGTTTTTGTTGTTTTTGATGTGGAAACGGTCTTTCTACCCTTGGGCAATGAGTTTGACGCATTGGGTGTATCCGCTTTTATCGAAGCTTTCATTTTCGTGCTTATCCTAGTTGTTGGTTCATTTTATGCATGGCGAAAAGGAGCCTTGGAATGGTCTTAGCGAATATTGAGAAGAAAAAAAAAAAGAAGGAAAAGGTTCAAATGAGACAATTATGAGTTTGATTGAGTTTCCTTACTTGACCAAACAAGTTCCAATTCGTTATTTCGACTACACCAAATGATCTTTCGAATTGGTCAAGACTCTCCGGTTTATGGCCTCTTCTATATGGTACCAGTTGTTGTTTCATTGAATTTGCTTCATTAATAGGCTCATGATTCGACTTTGATCGTTATGGGTTGGTACCTAGATCAAGTCCTAGGCAAGGCACCTAATTTTAACAAAATGATACAAGTAACAATGAAAATGGCTCCTTCTTTAGTGAGATTATACGAGCAAATGCCCGAACCAAAATCGTCATTGCTATGGGAGCGTGTACTATTACAGGGGAATGTTCAAGACGGATTCCTATAGTAATGTTCGGGAGTTGATAAGTTAATTCTGTGGATGTCTACTTGCGGGCTGCCCACCTAAACCGGAGGCGATTATAGATGCCCTAACAAAACTTCGTAAGAAGATATCGCGAGAAATAGTTGAGGATCGAACTCTATCTCAAAAGAAAAATCGATGTTTTACTACGGTCACAAGCTTTATGTTAGACGCAAAGACTCATACTAGAACTTACGAGCAAGAATTGCTCTATCAATCACCATCTACTTTAGACATATCTTTTGAAACTTTTTTCAAATCCAAAAGTCCAAAGATCTCCTTACAAATCGGTGAATTAGGAGGGCTCCTTTGTGTAGAAAAAAGAAAGAGCGGGGCAATCTTTCAAACTTGCATTCAAACGTGAAATATTTATACAAAGGGAGAGATCAAGACAATGCAGCAGGGTTGGTTATCTAATTGGCTAGTCAAACATGAGGTGGTTCATAGATCTTTAGGCTTCGATCACCGAGGAATAGAGACTTTACAAATAAACTGTTATTTGATTTGGCGAAAACTGTTATTTGATTTGATACATTGTGATCGTTAACGTTGATGAATTAAGAGAAATGGAAAGAGAGGGATTCGAACCCCCGGTAAACAAAAGTCTACATAGCAGTTCCAATGCTACGCCTTGAACCGCTCGGCCATCTCTCCTACATAATTTTATTATGGAAAATAAACTGAATGAATAGCGAGTTTTCCTATTCCTCGTAGTACAAGTACAACCACAATCGCGGGGATTCCATGGTTCTATTGGAAAAACTCTTTTCATCTAAGTGGAAGGATCCGAATTTTTTACTAGGAATTCGCTCTCTCGAAAAGTTTTAGTTTGGGTTTTCCCAAAACAAAAAGAAAAGAGAATGTTAAGAATTATTCTTATTCCATAATAAAATATTATAAAATAAAGGAACCTTATCTAAAAAAGGTATGAGACAATTAATGACTTTGAAAACGCGAAATAGGCGATGAGAGAAGTTATTATTGAGAAATAGAAAAGTGGAACGAAATTCAATCTTAGTCAAATATTTCATGACTCTTCTTGTCCAAAGCAGAAGGAAAAAGAGACAATTTGAGCTAAGCGGAAAATCCATACCTCTCTTATCCATTTAGAGCATATATATGGATCGGTCAATTTATAAGAATCGAATGTGTTTGTTTTTATGTTATTTTGTGAAGGAATGAAAACAATTCTATATAGAATGGATTGAGAATTATGCCTAGATCCCGTATAAATGGAAATTTCATTGATAAGACCTCCTCAATTGTAGCCAATATTTTATTGCGAATAATTCCGACAACCTCGGGGAAAAAGGAAATTTACTTATTATAGAGATGGTGCGATTTGACTCTTTTTTGGTTTTTAGCCCTACTTGCTCTTGAGTCTTACGAGAAAAGAAGGGTTCCCATAGAAGAACAAAATTAGTAAAGGAAACCCACGCTTGGAGAAGGTGAGGTGAACTAACAATTCCTTCATCGTGTATCCTCGATTGATGCGGCCTCGGATGCTTCAATTGTAGATTTGAGTATTGAGCGAAAGGTTACACCTACAGGATAGATTACGTATTACAGGTCAATCCTACTCTACTAGTACCAATAGGCGATAGGGAGAAAAGCACTACACCTAGAAATAGGAATCAACAAGAGAAAAACTTTGTTAGAAATTGGCCCTTTCCTGATCGGTATTAGGGCTGGGAAGAGTGGTTCGGATAACAAACGACCATCGGGTTTGTACTTTGGATACCCTATAACCATCAAAGGTCGTTGAAGTGGCTAATTCCTCTAAATAGAGGCGTTGAGAACAAAGAAATTCTTGCGACTATCGTTTTCCTCTAGCATTAATAGAATTCCTTAGTGTTAAGAAAACCCTCTTGGGAAGGTTGGCTAGAGATTTCTTGAAAAATACCAGCCCTTTCGGTCCATAATGAGTGGGACTAATTCTATTTTTATTCTATAGATTATTTAAGCTTAGTACTATGTACATGAAGGAGGGGTCAGATGAGATGAAAACCTCATGTACGGTTTTGGAGCGGAGATTTTTGAATAGAACGAGCAATCGTAACGAATGTTGGCTCAATCCGAAGGAAATTATGGAAGCTTTGCAGAATTATTATGAAGCTACGCGACTAGAAATTGATCCCTATGATCGAAGTTATATAATCCCTCTGTCCTACAAAGAGTGCATTTTTAGTGTTTAAAAATTGTCTCACAAAGAGTGCATGTTTAGATGTGGGGCCCATCAAAGAAGAGGCAGCCCATTAACTCCCCCACTCCCATCTCTCTCTATATCCGTTCCCCACAAAAGAAGACGCATGCACATTTAATTATTTTGGAAACCAAAGCAGCAGCACGCTTGTGCATGTAATTAATTAGGGGCAGATTAGTCATTTGCCTTTCACACTAATCTGTTTGAGAAAAACCAGAAATGCATTCTTTGTAGGACAGAGGGAGTACTCTATAACATAGGCCTTATACACACAAGCAATGGAGAGCATACAAAGGCTTTGGAATATTATTTCCGAGCACTAGAACGAAATCCCTTCTTACCGCAAGCTTTTAATAATATGGCCGTGATCTGTCATTACGTGCGGCTATTTCCACTATAGAAAGAAGAAAAAAAAAGAAAGGGTCAAATTTTCTAGTAAATACTAGAAAAAGGGCTTTCTACATAGGGATCGTCAAAACAACGATTTTGTCCTATCATTTGTAGGAAAAAGGACACTTCACGAGAATCCAACTAGGAAGAAAGTATAGCCTATGCTACTACTCTATGGATAAAATTCAAAATTGATAGGAAAAGCACCGTAAAGATCCATTAGTGAGCGATCGGGTCAATACAACTAAAAAACTGCTTACTTATCCCATGATATGGGGCAAAATTTAGGAATCCGCTTATGTAATAGAGCCGATCCACTAAGGAATTAAGCAATGTAGTATCGATCCCAAAGATAGTAAGTTCTTTTTCTTTATTATGGGAAAAAGTCTTTTCAAGGATTCTAAATAAATTTCATATATGAAACCGAGATAGTTACCTTTCGAGAAAATTGAGCGAAGGCTATAAGTCTATCTATGCTTCATTCTCGAAGGTGGGAGAAAAGATCAAACAGATTATTGATCCAAATTAGGGTTTGAAACTTAGGTAATTCACTTTTTCGCTTAACCCAAGAAGAAATTGGATCGATTTTTGAGAAATAGAATCAGATTAAGATAGGGAAATTAAGATAGCAATTTCGAGCCATATGAGGTAGGAAACTCTCAAGCACGGTTCTAGGGAAGGAAGCGCCTATTCGACGAGAGGAGAACAGGCCATTCTACTGTGGTGATTCCAAAATTGCGGAAGCTTGGTTTGATCAAGCTGCCGAGTATTGGAAACAAGCTATAGCGCTTACTCGGAAATTATATTGAAGCACGAGGCTGGTTGAAGATTACGAAGCGCTTTGAATTTGAATAAGATCACCCCTTTTTCATAAAATGGGTAGTTTGGTTGTTGATTTATTAATAAAATAAATTAGGTGGAAGATCGAATCAAGACAAGAATTTCATTATATCCCTTTCTTCTACCTTCTATTTTATATGAGATTTCATCTAGAACTAGTATAGAAGTAAAAAAGTGAATAAAGAGGCGATCTAAACATCGCTAATATCGAGGACCGTCTTATTAATACTTATTAAAATTTATTAATAATTCTAAAGAGTTATCTTGGAATTTGGAATCGAATAAAAAATCTCTACTCAAGGAAAGTGGGTGTAGACAGGCTTATACCTTCAAAAAAATACGCTAGCTTCTTAAATTAAAAAAGATTTTTTGTTACGTCGGGAAATAATTTTCCAAGATAAAAACGTCCGTTAGGCACCTAATCCTTATGTCATAATAGATCCGAACACTTGCCTCGGATTGACTTCAATATATAATTGTTCCGGTGAATAACTAAAAAAATAGAAGGGCGATAGATAGTAAAGAAAAGGACTAATCATAATATCTATCTTTCAAAGGGTCACTAAAAAGACGGTTGGCGGGTCTCTTTGTATGTCTTGTCCGGAAAGAGGAGGACTTAATGATTATTCGTTCACGGAACCGAAGTAAAAATTGTTGTGGATAGGGATCCTGTAAAAACATCTTTTGAGGAATGGGCCAAACCGGTCATTTCTCAAGAACAATAGCTAAGGGCCCGATACTACCATTTGGATCTGGAACTTACATCTTGATGCTCACGATTTCGATAGTCATACCGCTGATTTGGAGGAGATCTCTCGAAAAGTCTTTAGTGCTCATTTTGGTCAACTCTCCATTATCTTTCTTTGGTTGGGCGGCATGTATTTCCATGGTGCCCGTTTTTCCAATTATGAAGCATGGCTAGCGATCCTACTCACATTGGACCCAATGCTCGTAGTTTGGCCAATAGTAGGGCAAGAAATATTGAATGGTGATGTAGGTGGGGGTTTCCGAGGAATCCAAATAACCTCTGGGTTTTTTCAGATTTGGCGAGCATCTGGAATAACTAGTGAATTACAACTGTATTGTACCGCAATCGGTGCATCGATTTTTGCATCGTTAATGCTTTTTGCTGGTTGGTTCCATTATCACAAGGCTGCTCCCAAATTGGCCTGGTTCCAAGATGTAGAATCTATGTTGAATCACCACTTAGCGGGGTTATTAGGACTTGGGTCTCTTTCTTGGGCGGGACACCAAATCCATGTATCTTTACCGATTAACCAATTTCTTGACGCTGGGGTTGATCCTAAAGAGATACCACTTCCTCATGAATTTATCTTGAATCGCGACCTTTTGGCTCAACTTTATCCTAGTTTTGACGAAGGAGCAACCCCCTTTTTCACCTTGAATTGGTCCAAATACTCGAATTTCGAGTTTCGCGGAGGATGGACCCAATTACGGCGGTCTATGGTTGAGCGATATTGCCCACCATCATTTAGCTATTGCTATTCTTTTCTGATCGCAGGTCATATGTATAGGACCAAGCTGGGGTATTGGTCATGGACTTAAAGATATTTTGGAGGCTCATAAGGGCCCGTTTACAGGACAAGGTCATAAGGGTCTCTATGAAATCCTAACAACGTCATGGCATGCTCAATTATCTCTTAACCTAGCTATGCTAGGCTCTACAACCATTGTTGTAGCTCATCATATGTATTCTATGCCCCCCTATCCATACCTAGCTACTGACTATGGTACACAACTTTCCTTGTTCACACACCACATGTGGATTGGCGGATTCGATAGTCGGTGCTCTGCACATGCAGCCATTTTTATGGTAAGAGACTATGATCCAACTACTTGATATAACGATCTATTAGATCGCGTCCTTAGACACCTTGATGCAATCATATCCCACCTTATTTGGGTATGTATATTTTAGGTTTTCACAGTTTTGGCTTGTACATTCATAATGATACCATGAGCGCTTTAGGCCGTCCCCAAGATATGTTTTGGATACCGCCATACAATTACAACCTATCTTTGCTCAATGGGTACAAAATATCCATGCTAATGCCCTGGCGTAACAGCTCTGGTGCAACAACAAGTACTAGCTTAACGTGGGGAGGTGGCGAGTTAGTAGCGATGAGGTGGCAAAGTAGCTTTGTTACCTATTCCATTAGGAACCATGGATTTTTAGTCCATCACATTCACGCATTTACCATCCATGTGACTGTATTAATACTTTTGAAAGGTGTTTTATTTGCTCGCAGATTCCGTTTGATACCCGATAAAGCAAATCTTGGCTTTCGCTTCCCTTGCGATGGGCACGGAAGAGGGGAACATGTCAAGTATCCGCTTTGGGATCATGTTTTCTTAGGTTTATTCGGATGTACAATGCAATTTGGTAGTCATTTTCTGTTTCAGTTGGAAAATGCAATCGATGTTTGGGGTACTATAAGTGATCAAGGAGTGGTAACTCATATCACGGGGAACTTTGCACGAGTTCCATTACGATTAATGGGTGGCCGAGATTTCTTGTGGGCACAGCTCCCAAGTAATTCATCTTATGGTTCTTCATTATCGCATATGGTCTTTTTTTCTTAGGTGCTCATTTTGTTTGGGTCTTCAGTTTAATGTTTTTATTCAGCGGCCGTGGCTATTGGCAAGAACTCATTGAATCTATCGTTTGGGCTCATAACAAATTAAAAGTTGCTCTGCTACTCAAACCTAGAGCCTTGAGCATTATACAAGGACGTCTTTGTAGGAGTAACCCATTACCTTCAGGTGGAATTGCCACAACATGGGCATTCTTCTTAGCGAGAATTATTGCGAGAGGATAGTGGCTAGGAGGATTTGAAAGGCATTATGGAACTAAGATTTCCCGTGTTTAGCCAAGGCTTAGCTCAGACCCCACTACTCGTCAGATTTGGTTTGGTATTTCTACCGCACATGATTTGAAAGTCATGATGATATTATCGAGAACGTCTTTATCGTAACATTTTGCTTCTCACTTTGGACGCTTAGCAATAATCTTTCTATGGACGTCCGGAAATCATTTCATGTAGCTTGGCAAGGAAATTTTGAATCATGGATACAGGATCCTTTACACGTAAGACCTATTGATCATGCGATTTGGGATCCTCATTTTGGTCAACCCATTGTGGAAGCCTTTACTCGAGGAGGTCTTGCCGGTCAATGAATATCGCCTATTTCGGGTTTATCGGTGGTGGTATACAATTGGATTACGCACCAATCAAGATCTTTATATTGGAGCTATGTTTCTACTATTTCTTTCTCTGTTGTCTTAATAGCAGGTTGGTTACATCTACAACCCAAATGGAAACCAAGCCTTTCATGGTTCAAAACGCGAATCTCGTCTCAACCATCATTTGTCGAGGACTTTTCGGGGTAAGTTCTTTGGCACAGACAGACATTTAGTTCATGTCGCTATTCCGGATCCGTGGGGAGTACGTTCGATGGAATAATTTTTAGATGTATTACCCCATCCCGTGGGTTGGGACCCCTTCGATGGGTCATGGAATCTTTATGCCCAAAACTCGATTCGAGTAATCATTTATTGGCACCGCTCAAGGAGCCGGAATCGCCATTCTAACTCTTCTTGGGGATTCCATCCACAAACACAAAGTTTGTGGTGACCGATATTGCTCACCATCATTTAGCTATTGCATTTATTTTTCTCATTGCGGTCATATGTATCGAACTAACTTCGAATTGGACACGATATAAAAGATCTTTTAGAAGCACACACTCCTCCGGAGGTCGATTAGGGCGAGGCATAAGGGCCTTTACGACACAATCAATAATTCAATTCATTTTCAATTAGGCCTTGATCTAGCTTCCTTAGGGGTTATTACTTCCTTAGTAGCTCAACATATGTACTCTTTACCGCTTATGCATTCATAGCGCAAGACTTTACCACCCAAGCTGCTTTATATACTCATCACCAATATATTGCGGGGTTCATCATGACGGGGCTTTTGCTCATGGAGCTATTTTTTCATTAGGGTTACAATCCGAACAGAATGAGGATAATGTATTGGCAAGAATGTTAGACCATAAAGAAGCTATAATATCTCATTTAAGTTGGGCTAGCCTCTTCCTAGGATTCCATACCTTAGGCCTTTATGTTCATAACGATGTCATGCTTGCTTTTGGTACTCCAGAAAAGCAAATCTTGATCGAACCTATATTTGCCCAATGGATACAATCCGCTCATGGTAAGACAACGTATGGGTTCGATATACTCTTATCTTCAACCAGCGGCCCCGCTTTCAATGTAGGTCGAACCCTATGGTTGCCCGGATGGTTGAATGCAGTTAATGAGAATATGTGGATAACATAGACCCCGGGTATCCACACGGCGGGCCTAAAAGACCACCCGACAGGGGATGGACCAAGTCGGGTGGATGAGGACGGGTACCACTCGGATTCTAGAAGACTTGCTCGGCAAGAAAAGACATGAAGATAGAAGCCTATCCCTAATTAATAGGGAAGGTATACTTGTAATCCAAGATAAGTACTAGAGATAGGAATCCTACCTCGTAACCGACTATGGCCTATTTCTTAGGTGTACCAATTGAAGTATTTTGAGTACCGATTGCATTTTTGAAATGAATTGAATGAAGAATTGGAAGAAGATTTTCTCAACCTAGGCCCCTCCACTATATAAACGGGTAAGGGAAATAATTTGTTTTGTCCGGCATCTCGAAGATCTTCATCCGCATCCGGATCTTCATCTACATCTTGATCTTCTCCGCATCATCTTCATCTACACATATACCCCATATAATCCCCCATATAATCCGAGAGCGGGGACGTAGGGTATTACCTCCGCCATGAGGGCTCGAACTCAGATAAATCCTTGTCTTGTGCTACCATCGAAGTTTCGATCTTGCATGCATCGCCCCATATATAATCATTGCCGGCAGTGACCCCCCAGTTAGTCACCTGTCGACAGTTGGCGCGCCAGGTAGGGGCAGCGTCAAGATCATCTTCGTCAAGCTCGATGGCATCGATCAACGGTGCCGCCGTCGTCTCCGCCCTCGGCGCCGACTGCGTCATCAACGGCTTCAGCAACTCCACTTCCCTGATTTGGATCAGATCCAATCTGGGGAGAACTACAACAACGCCTCCCGCTCGGATTGGGGATCGCCACGGCCATCTACTCATCAGTAGTACGCCAACGGCTCAATTCCCGACTCGAATACGGCGACGGCTCGAAGACAGATTTCGTACGTCATCTTTTTTCTGTAATTCCAGTTGATCCAGAAGGAATTTCGGGATGAGACTGGATGCGTTGGAAAGATAATTTCGTCATCTTTCCGTGAAGCCCAAGAACACCCAAAACGGAGTCTGGATCTGTCCGGGACATCCATTTGAAGGCAGGTTGCACAGGATGGTCGCGAATCTCAGCAAGCTCGTAAAACCCATCTTGTTTCTGTAATTCCCTTAGATCAAGAAGGAATTTTGGAATGAGACTGGATGCGTTGGAAAGATAATTTCGTCAACTTTCCGTGAAGCCCAAGAACACCCAAAACGGAGTCCGGATCTGTCCGGGACATCCGTTTGAAGGCAGGCTGCACGGGATGATCGCGAATCTCAGCAAGCTCGTAAAACCCATCTGCGGAGGATGCGGCACGCGGGTATGCCGTGATACACCTCCAAGGACATCGAGGATCAGCAAGGAGCTACTCAAGACAATCGACGACCAACACTTTTTTCGGATTTGGATCCGATCTAATCCGAGGAGAACATCGACATCACTGGACTCCCGTTCGGGTCGAGGAACGCCGTCGCCATCTACTCCCGAGTGGTGCGCCGGGGGCTCAATTCTCGACTCGGATACGGTGAGAACTCAACCAAGGACTTCAACAACGCTTTTTCGTACTCGGACAAGATCCGATCCGGGATGGAATTCAACAGCGCTTCACTCGAACTCCCGGTCGTGTTGGGGAACGTCATCGCCGCCTACCGACGAGTAGTGCGCCGGGGGCTTAATTCCCGACTCGGATACGGCGAGGTCCCGATGGAGAACGAATCTCGGGTGATAATCGTCATCAGCAGCAAATCACTCGGACTCGACGACCAGGGCGTCCATCGTGCGACGCCGGCTTCATCAACCGCGAGACGAACGTGAGAAGAAGATGCGATCTGTTCCCATTCAGATTCTGGACGGAACTTGTGTCGCAATTTCCTGTTGACTTAGGAGGAGTTTCGAGGTGATATAAGATGCGTTGGAAAGTTTATCTCGTTATCTTTCCAATGAATCCAAGAACGCCTAATTCCGACTTCGGATGCGACCGTGGCGTCTTTTTGAAGATAGCCTGCGCAAAAAGGTTGCGAAATTCGGCGAGCTCGCAAAGCTCGTCGGTGCCGGCACGGCGTGAGGATTGTTCGTGCCACATCTCGTGGGACGTTGAAGACCAGCGAGGACCGTCATCGACTTTCGTCAAGCTACACCAACCGCATGGAGATCAATTACGACTACGGCCAACTTCGTCGACCACGGACGAGACCTTAGCGAGCACATGCAGTTCGTCGCCGACCACGACATGTGCCGCTCAGTATTGATCAAGATTTGAACGACTACTTCCACGGCACGACGACACGCTACTCAGCGATACGCCTACGCTCGCGCCACGAGCGCCCAATTTTATAACTCGGCTGTACGCCATCGCGAGCCACGAGCGCCCGGTACGGCTGCACGCCTAGAGCTTCGAATCTATGGCTCGGCGACAAGCCACTCGGCTACACGTCTACGCCAGCGCCACGAGCGCCCAAGTCTACGGCACGGCGACACGCTACTCGGCGACACGCCTACGCCCGCGCCACGCGCGCCCAAGTTTATAGCTCGGCTGTACGCCATCGCGCGCCACGAGCGTCCGGTACGGCTGCACGCCTAGAGCTTCAAATCTACGGCTCGGCGACAAGCCACTCGGCTATACGCCTACGCCAGCGCCACGAGCGCCCAAATCTACGGCACGGCGACACGCTACTCAGCGACACGCCTACTCCCGCGCCACGAGTGTCCAAATATTTAGCTCGGTTGTACGCCATCGCGCGCCACGAGAGCCTGGTACGGCTGTACACCTGCAGCTTCAAATCTACGGCACGGCGATAAGCCACTCGGCTACACGCCTACGCCAGCGCCACGAGCGCACAAGTATATGGCTCGGCGACACGCTACTCGGCGACACGCCTACGCCCGCGCCATTTAGCGCCCAAGTCTATAGCTTCGGTCAGACGCCATCGCGCGCCCACAGCGCCGCAGACGGCCTGCGCCTCAGCTCCAAATCTACGGCTCGGCGATAAGCCACTCGGCTACACGCCTACGCCAGCGCCACGAGCGCCCAAGTTTATAGCTCGGCTGTACGCCATCGCGCGCCACGAGCGCCCGGTACGGCTGCACGCCTACAGCCCCAAATCTACGGCATGGCGACACGCTACTCAGCGACACGCCTACGCCCGCGCCACGAGCGTCCAAATATTTAGCTCGGTTGTACGCCATCGCGCGCCACGAGCGCCTAGTACGGCTGTACGCCTGCAGCTTCAAATCTACGGCACGGCGATAAGCCACTCGGCTACACGCCTACGCCAGCGCCACGAGCGCACAAGTATATGGCTCGGCGACACGCTACTCAGCGACACGCCTACGCCCGAGCCACGAGCGCCCAAGTCTATAGCTCGGCTGTACGCCATCGCGCGCCACGAGCGCCCGGTACGGCTGCACGCCTACAGCTCCAAATCTACGGCTCGGCGATAAGCCACTCGGCTACACGCCTACGCCAGCGCCACGAGCGCCCAAGTTTATAGCTTCGGTACAGACGCCATCAGCGCCACAGCGCCAAGACGGTGTTGCACGCCACAGACTCCAAATCTACGGTTTCGGCGATAAGCCACTCGGTTACACGCCTACGCCAGCGCCACGAGCGCCCAAGTTTATGGCTCGGCGACACGCTACTCAGCGACACGCCTACGCCCGAGCCACGAGCAGCCAAGTCTACGGCTCGGCTACACGCCTACGCCTATACCAGAGCTAAGTTCTCATTACCATAATCTTTTTCATATTAATCTAAATTGTTTCTTGACTTGCTACTTAGTTGGTCGGTCTCCAACTAAGCAGTAAGTCGGGGGCTACACCTAATAGGTGCACTTGCGTGCACTCTTTTGTTGCTTTCTCTTAATGATCGCGAATGAATCCGAGTGGTTATTCTGAGTAGTGAAGCTCTGACCCACAAACGGCGAACTCTAGTCACTCGATACGCGTGCCTGGAAAAAGGGCCATGAGCCAATTCCCGACGCCCAGGGGCTAGACTAGTCGGGCAGAGTGCTTAACAAAAGGAAGATTACTTGGAGGAATTTAATATCAAAAAGGAAAAGTGGCAAAAGTATAAAAATGATCTAATTAAAGCAGTCGGACCTTACATCCGATTGATTGTTTTTCAGATACTGCCTAAATCCTACATGTACATGCTACAGGGGTTCAGGGTTTTTACATTATCAAGTACCTTCTACGACTCCGTACACGAGTCAGAAGGACCCGCGCAATGAGCAACAACTACGGTTCGGCGAGCGCCTGGCCGCTACACGCTTACGCCTGCGCCTCTACCGTCCAAATCTATAGCTCGGAGTGCACCCGGCATGGTTACAAGCCTACGTCCGCGCCTCGAGTGTTCAAATCTATGGCATGACTATACGCCCACGCCAACTTCGAGACGGCTATCGCCTACACCAACCCGAATACGGCTATACGCCACGCCTCGGCCATGAGCCATCCTGCGCCCTGAGCGCTAACCACGGCCTTCTAGTGCGGCGTCACAACCGATGGCTACAAGCGCGGCAGGCTAAGCCACATGCCTCGGTACACCCCATGTTGGGCGACACGGCAGAGCTACAAAATTACCCATCAATTGGTATACCCCATGTTGGGTCACTAGTTGGTCAACGCATGTCGTGCCGGATACCGATGATGTCGGGATTGAGTTTCGATGGTACGCCCAATTGGGGCCAATGCTGTACATCGCAACCCGGTATGGATGCCATATGGCTAAACTCTATCCTTAAGGTGCATACTGTGGTGGGGCCTCATTTGTATCCTACTACGGTCGGGTACAAGTACCGCTTATCGACAACAATGGTATGCCCTATGTTGGGACACTAGGCGTGTTACCGCACTAGTCGGATCACGGTATCATTGGGCCAAACCCTATCCGGATGGTATGCTCCATGTTGGGCCAATCGTTGTATTCTACGATACAGTACTAGATGGTTAAAATCAGCGGTATGCCCTCTGGGGGCCACCAACAGTATCCTCTCCGCCGGCATGCAGTACCGCCTCGGCTCTTGACCAAAATCGGTAGTACGCCCCATGTTGGGTCGCCATTTGTACATCGCAAGGCAATCACAGTATCACTCGGCTTTTCAGCCAAAACCAGTGGTACGCCCCATGTTGGGTCGCCAGCTGTACATCGCAAGACGAGTACAGGTATCTCTCGGCTTTTCAGCCAAAACTAGTGGTACGCCCCATGTTGGGTCGCCAGCTGTACATCGCAAGACGAGTACAGGTATCACTCGGCTCTTCAGCCAAAACCCACGGTATGCCCTCTGAGGCCACCAGCTGTATCCTACTCCGGTCGGGTACAGATACCGCTCGGCTCTTCAGCCAAAAGCAAATGGTACGCCCCATGTTGGGTCACCAGCTGTGCGTCGCTAGACGAGTACAGGTAACACTTCATAAAAATTAAGGTGATGCGCTTTACAATGGGCCGACCGCCAGAACTCTGGCAATCCCGGGTTGGGTATCACTAACAACTCTCTATGAGTCCTTCACAGTCTCCTCGCAGATTACAGGCAGAAGCCAGTCGGGAAGGAGCAGCAACAATCTACAAGCACTCAGCATGAAGCATGACTCATCCAAGGTGCGACGAAGAAGAGCAGCAACTCGACTATGAAGCACTCGGGGGCTACTGTGGATAACATAGACCCCGGGTATCCACACGGCGGGCCTAAACGACCACCCGACAGGGGATGGACCAAGTCGGGTGGATGAGGACGGGTACCACTCGGATTCTAGAAGACTTGCTCGGCAAGAAAAGACATGAAGATAGAAGCCTATCCCTAATTAATAGGGAAGGTATACTTGTAATCCAAGATAAGTACTAGAGATAGGAATCCTACCTCGTAACCGACTAGGACTCTTCCTTGTAACCCTACCCCCTCCACTATATAAAGGGGGTAGGGGGCCATAGTTCGGCATCTCCTAGATCTTCATCCGCATCCAGATCTTCATCTACATCTTGATCTCCTGATCATCTTGTACACATATACCCCATATAATCCCAGAGCACAGGACGTAGGGTATTACCTCCGCCATGAGGGCCTGAACCTGTATAAATCCTTGTCTTGTGCTACCATCGAGTTTGGATCTTGCATGCATCGCCCCATATATAATCATTGCCGGCGGTGACCCCCCAGTTAGTCACCTGTCGACAGAATAGTAATTCTCTTTTCTTAACAATAGGTGTAAGTTCAAGCCTCCCATGGGCTAATTGATTTTGGTAATTGATGGCAACTAGGCCGTACAGCTGGAACGCCAAGGATAAGGACCTTTGTTTTATAGTTCTTCTATTTTCCTTGTGTGCGTCTTCGGCTCGACTATATCTCTCTGGTTGCAGGGTCCCACTGAGCACAGGAGTCGGTTGTGAGCGAACCATCTAGAGCGAGTCCACTGTCTAGGTTCGAGAAAGTTCGGGGGAGCGCCGGTGTCTAGGGTTTCGTAGCCGCCAAGTTCGCAAGCCAAATATTCGGTTTAGGCGCGAAACCTCCCGCCGTGTCCACAAATCGACAAACACGTCTCAAAATCCGAGGCGTGATGACGAGAGGGGGCGAGAGAAGCTAAGTTCGAAGGGATGTGCGAAATAGACCTCTGTCGGACGGGGTCTGATAATTATCGGACGGCGTCCGGTGAGCCCAAGCCAAAATTTGGCTAAGTCCTGAGAACATCCTCACTGTCGGACGGCGTCCGACCGTCACCGGACGGAGTCCGACAGTGCCGTCGTCACGCCAGCGAGCTCGAAATTTGGCTAAGTCCCAAACCGAACGTCTCTGTCGGACGGCGTCCGACAGCCATCGGACGGCGTCCGACGAAGGTCGAAATCGCCCAGCCGACAGCGTCCGACGACCTCCAGACGGCGTCCGGTCGAACGAAGGAGCGACAAGATACACCGCTTGACGCGTCCGACGAAGTTACGGACGGCGTCCGGCGAAGGCTAAACCAGCGACCAAACACGGTGGCGCCTGCTTTGCTTATGTGATGCGAAGATTGCCGGACAGCGTCCGGTAAGCTACCGGACGGCGTCCGACCAAGCACAAAAATTGGCGTTACCTACTGTCGGACGGTGTCCGACGGGAACCGGACGGCGTCCAATCGGGAGATCTGAATCCCGCGATTTAATCTGGGCCGTCCATTTCTAGGGTTTCGCCTTGGGCCTATAAATAGGGGCTATGTGCACGGGAGAAACCTGAGAGAGCCTACCCTAGCAGCCACCTTTTGCCCTAGCCACCTAGAGAGCTCCTCCCATGGTTCCCACCTCCATCTAGGGTTCCATGTGCTTGAGAGATTGAGTGAGAGAGTGAGGAAGAAGAAGAGAGCACCCCTTAGCCTCCTCCCGCTCGTCTCCAAGGTTTGTACCCTCTCCACGGTTGCCTTGCCATCCTCCATGGTGGGTTGAGGTTGAGTGTCTCCGGTCCCTGTGCTCTTGGGATTCTTGCCACGGAGACATCGTCGTCGCCGAGCTTCATCAAGCAAACCGCAAGCAAACCCTTCTCCGTGAAGGTCACCGTGCTTCCCACGGTGCTTCCTCTCCGTTAAATCGGGGTGTGCCAAGTCCGCCGTGTGTCGGTGGCCATCTCCGTGTCGGAGGTGCCAACGCGTCCGTGTGTCGGATCCAAATCCTCCATGTGTTGGAGGTACCTCATGTGTTGAGGTGAAACCCACCGTGTGTCGGTGGTCGGTGCCGTGTGTCGGTGCCGTGGGTGTGAGAGCTCACGCTTGTGAGGGAACTCGCCTCCTTGTGAATGTTTGGAGCTCGCCTACCATGTGTTGGTGAAGAGCTACCACTAGTGGATTGAGGGCTAGGGACGAGTGAGTCCCGACTTCTCTGTGTGAGAAGTTTCCTCAACGGAGACGTAGGTGTTCATGTGTTGAGCACCGAACTTCGGTAAAAAGATCGGTTTGCGCCCCTCTGTCTCATTTACTTACCGCACCGTGATATCCACTGCCTGCGAGTGCCATCGTGCCTCCTACACTTGTGTATCGATTGTTTCCGCTAACTAAACTTGTGTAGGAATTAACGCGGTAGTTGTGTGACTTAACTCGCCTAAGTGACTAAGTGCAACAGAAGTAAAATTTATAATAGTCCGATTCACCCCCCCCCCCCTCTCGGCCTTAGGATCCTTACAATAGGACCTGGAGATTTCTTGGTTCATCATGCTATTGCATTAGGTTTGCATACAACTACATTGATTTTAGTACAGGGTGCTTTAGATGCACGCGGTTCCAAATTAATGCCGGATAAAAAGGATTTTGGGTATAGTTTTCCTTGTGATGGCCTGTATGGCGGTACTTGTGATATTTCTGCTTGGGACGCGTTTTATTTGGCAGTTTTTTGATGTTAAATACCATTGGATGGGTTCCTTTTATTGGCATTGAAACACATCACATTATGGCGAGGCAACGTTTCACAATTTAATGAATCCTCCACTTATTTGATGGGATGGTTAAGAGATTACCTATGGTTAAACTCTTCACAACTTATCAATGGATATAATCCTTTTGGGATGAATAGTTTATCGGTATGGGCGTGGATGTTCTTATTTGGACATCTTGTTTGGGCTCTTGGATTCATGTTTTTAATTTCTGGCGTGGATATTGGCGGGAATTAATTGAGACTTTAGCATGGGCTCATGAACGCACACCTTTGGCTAATTTAATTATTTGGAGAGATAAGCCCGTGGCTCTTTCCATTGTGCAAGCAAGATTGGTTGGATTAGCGCACTTTTCCGTGGGTTATATATTCACTTATGTGGCTTTCTTGATTGCCTCAACATCGTGCAAGTTTGGTTAATTTAGTTAGTTTTTTGTATCATCGCTGTGTTCATTACTCTTGATGGAGAGGAGGATCCGACTTCTTAAATTTCTTTTTCTATTTATTGTTTTATTGTTCCGTCTAGGACTAGAACTATATACTAGGAAATAATAGTCTTGGCACAACACATTATGGCAAAAAAAGTTTGATTCAGAGGAGAAGAAGCGCGAAATTAGAATGTAAATTTCATTTGATTCGTCGATCTTCAAAAAATAAGATAAGAAGCAAAGTTTTTCCCTTAAGTTTGAGTGAAAAAACGAAAATGCGAGAAAAATTGCAATCCCTACCACGTAATAGTGCACCTACACGCCTTCATCGACGTTGTTTTTTGACCGGACGACCTAGAGCTAATTATCGAGACTTTGGACTATCCGGACACATACTTCGAGAAATGGTTTATGCATGTTTGTTACCAGGTGCAACAAGATCGAGTTGGTAAGGATAAAAAACCCTTTCATATTTGTATGGATTTCTGGAATTGATGATCGTAGAAGAGCCCTCTTTACCATTCTGTATAAATGGACTATTCCATTTATATAGATATGGTAGAGGGGCGTATCCAATGCTGTTTTATCCACTAGTTTGGTTCCCCCTCTTTAGTTTAAGAGAATAGAGCTGTTTGATAGCTCACAAGGCTCATAACTTTGTGGTTACGGGTTCGATTTCCGCTACTCGTTTTATATTCCTTCTTTATGATATATGCATCTTGTATATGGATTTGTTTTCTTTCCTAAAAGAGCTTGGTCTAAGAGTTTCTTATCGAACAAGAGAAAAAATGAAAAGAAAGAAGAAAATACGAAAGAAAAGCGTCCATTGTCTAATGGATAGGACAGAGGTCTTCTAAACCTTTGGTATAGGTTCAAATCCTATTGGACGCAATCTTTTTCTATCTATTCTTTAAATAACTATACTAAAACTAAGAAAACTTTTTTGCACGATTCAAAGGAAAAATCTTTCTCAACGATTCTTTTTCCACTACTTCTACTAACAAGAGTAGACATGCAAAATTTATGTTTGTTCTGAAGGAACACCGCTCGAGCTCTTCTGAATAGCTTCCTTCAAAAGGGCTTCCGCTTGCTCGGTGAATGTCTTGCTAGAAGATATAATTTCTTGGAATTGAGGTTTCAGATCTTTTAGGTGTTTACGTAACTCATCCAGAAATTTCTTTACCGTCCAATTTCTAACGAGTCCAGATATCCTCTCGCTCCAAAGATAAATAGTAGCTATCTGCTCTTCCTTTGGGAGAGGGTTTGATTGAGATTGTTTAAGCAATTCAGAATCGTCGACCCTTGCCAATTGATTCGACTTGTTTTATCAAGAGCAGAGGCGAATTGTGCAAAGGCTTGTAACTCGCGAATTGAGCTAGTTCCAATTTTGATTTGTCACTACTTGTTTCATGGCTTTAATTTGAGCGCGGATCCTACTCGGAAACAGAAATACCCACATTAATAGCAGGTCGAATTCGGCATTGAATAGATCCATGGATAAGAATATTTGTCCATCGTAATGGAAATTACATTAGTGGGAATATAGGCGTAAACATCTCCGCATTGAGTCTCAACTATTGGTAAAGCGGTCATACTTCCTTCACCTAAAAGAGAATTTAATTTAACGGCTCTTTCCAAAAGGCGTGAATGCAAATAAAAACATCCTCGGATAAGCTTGCACGGGGTCTTCTTAATAGAAGGGACATTTGGCGATAAGCTTGTGCTGTTTGGAGAGATCATCATAAATTATTAAAGTATGTCGATTCGCGGTACATAAAATACTCACCAAGGCTGCTCCTCAGATAAGGAGCAGTGCATTGTAATGTAGCAGTGAATCCGCCATTTCAGCTACTACAAATAGTGTATTCCATGCCCCCCTCATGGAAAGTAGTTACTACTTGAGCCACGGAGGATGCTCTTTGACCAATAGCTACATAAACACATATTACATCTTGCCCTTTTGATTGAGAATTGTATCTGTAGCTACCGCTGTTTTACCACTGTCTGTCCCCAATAATTAACTCTCGTGACGCGCCCTATAGGGATCATCGAATCGATAGCAATAAGCCTGTTTGAAGGGGTTCATATCTGAACGCCTGGAAATTATACCCGAGCAGAGATTCAATTAAGCGAGATTCGAAGCTACAATTTCGCCTCTCCCATCAATAGGTTTAGCGAGCATTTATAACACGACCCAAGTAAGCCTCACTCACAGTATCCGAGCAATTCTTCTGTTGCTTTTACAAAACTTCCTTCTTGTATCATTAACCCATCGCCCATTAATACAATCCCAACATTTTGGATTCCAAATTCAGAGCAATACCCTAGTCCCTTACGCAAATTCGACTAATTCACGACATTATTTCACCAAGACCTATAATACGAGCAATCCCATCTCCCACTTGAACTACGCGACCGATATTCTCAATCCCTACTTTCCTATTATATTGTTCAATACGTTCGCGGAGAATTTTATGAATTTAAATCGACTCGAAGGGTTGCCATTAGTGTTTCTTGACTCTTTTTTTCGGAAGCAAGGGGAAAAATAATGCCTAAATTCTAAACGAAAGTGGAAGTTCAAGGCCTAATTAATTTAATTATCTTTTGGATTCTATGGCCCGAGAATACCAATATTAGCACGAATAAACGGAAATGTAACTCGGTATTCAAACAACTATTCAGAGTTCCTAGAGCTCCTTGTACAGCCTGTTGGAAAACCCGTTGTCGGACCTGATTCATCGCACTTTGTTTTTCAAAATAAAGGGTTTCATTTTTATACTTTTCTAATTGTTCCAAACTAATAGAAGTAGCATTAATCAAAAAAAAATTTCTTGCTCTATCTCAGAGTATCCATTCATTCGATACTCATCTGCTTCTAGTTCGACTTTCTGTAGTCGAACCCGAGCTTTTTCGAGCTGCTCAACGGTCCCTCTACGTAATTCTTCCAAATTTCGAATGGTACTCAAGATCCTTTGTTTTTGATTATCTAATAAATCTTTTAATGAAAGTAGATTATCTTGCTATTAACTTTACAACTTTTATGATCTCTTCCCGAACCAAACAGGAATCTTTCGATTCATTTAGCTCTCACGCTCCTTTTTTTCTTTTTTTGCTATGGCTATTTCCATTTCTTTTTTTTATGTAATGAGCCTATCCTCTATATTCTCTTTTCTGTTTATATTTCAATATAGTGAAATCCATATAAGATAATAAGACTAGATAAATATTAAGAGGACTCTTTCGCCTAGATAAAAATCTATCATGGTCAGCAAAGTTGTTTCTTTATTTGTATTTGCCTTTTAGTTAAAATTTTCAATTTCATTAAGAAAAACTACCTAAATAAATAGAAAATTGAAATTGATAGAATTCCTTTTTTTTCTTCAAGTCCAAAAAATTTCTCTTTTTTTTATACATAGCATAGGTCGTCAATTCGGCATTGGATAAAAAAGGGCGGGTGCCCTTCTAGTAAATAGTTCAAGCCATTTTATCGATATGAGTGTTCTATATCGATAAATTCTACATTAGCTATTTCCGTTTAAATTTAAAGCATTTCGGTATTAATATAGTTGTAGAAAGAGTACCCTTTTGCCTAGACTTCAAGCGGTTTAGCTTTAACCATGTTAATGGTCTCACATTATTGGTTTATAGAGAATCAAAGTTGATTTACCAATGAGTCGCGAAATGCTATGGTTCTTCCATATGATTTCTGAATTTATTCAGAAGTAATTCGTCGAGATCATGCACCTTTTTCTTATTTATCCAAACAAAAAATATTTTAAAGTGCAGCCAGATAGATCCAATCTATTCTTGAAATACACAACTACACACACTCCCTTTCCAAAAAAATCAATACACCAACCACTACGGTTAGATTTATTAGATTTGTTGCTAAAATATCGGTATTAAGCCCAAAACTCCCGGCGGATGGCAAGTGAGCTAAAAAACAAAAGAATGGGTTACATTTTTCATATGCTCTCCTCTTATAAATAGGACGAACAAAGAACAAAGTTTTTCGATCACTTACTTCGCCCGCCCTTTTTTTATCGTTTTTTTAATGCAATTTTTTTTTAATGCAAATAGATTCAATATAGTAATCTCTTTTAGATTAAATCTTAGGTCTCGTTTGACCCGTGAAGGATCCCTTTTGTTGAAATGCTCCCAAACCAAAATTCCTAAAATAAAAAGAAAAAGACTTTCCACTGCCCTAAACTAAGGATGGGAAGGAAGAAGGCGAGCATATCCTCTAAATTGATCATCCTCAAATCAGCCCTTCCTAGGGTGGGATATTGTCTGTCCCAATAAATAGAGAATTCCGGGAGTAATAAATAGGAGTAAAGTATTGATATAATTTTTTTTTGAGAATTAAGTATTGATATAATTGGAATTGCAGAAGTAAATACCAATTTCCTATTTCCTAAAAAAAGAAAAAAGTATCTAATCTAAAGGACTCATTTTCTTTTTTAGGATTAAACAAAAGGATTTGCAAATAAAAGCGCTAGTGCCACAACTAGTCCATAAATTGTTAAAGCTTCCATAAAAGCTAGACTAAGCAATAAAGTACCTCGTATTTTACCTACGCTTCCTATTGTCTCGCAATACCTTCTCTGACTGTCTCCGCAAAGAAGACTCGACCAACTCGGGCCCAATAGAAGCAAGACCTACGGCCAATCCAAAGAAGAATAACGAAGGCAGCAATTAGTGGATTCATGGTGAGTTCCTCGTGTCAAAAAAAAAGGAAATGGTTAAGAATACAATTAACCAACAAATTCTTACTTCTAAGCTTTATTAGGGAGAAGTAACTAAAAAGTACAAATTGAAATGATAATCTGAATTGTCCGAACTACTTCAAGATCTCTTTTTTAGTTTCTAATCATTAGAGGTTTATGTAAATCCATATGACTCTCATTATTCTATTTCTTTTCTTTCCAACCAACAACTCTTTCATTCCATCCCTCTTTCTTTACTCTTCAATATCCCCGAGTTTCTATTTTTTCCTATCATCTAATCCATAATAAAAGACGAAATAGAGGAAGAACCCTATTGAAATCGACCTAATCCAAATCCAATAGGAATTAAATCAAGATATACAATTGATAACAATATCTTGCATAGAACTGGATTCGGATTCTAAAATCATTCCTTAAAGCGGAAGCCCGCACAAAAGATGATTGGACTTATATAGACATTAAGGATATAGATCTAGTCGACTTCTTAATGCGTATATACTTTGACAATTCCGTAATATAGTCTATTCCTCTCCTACAACTCTAGGTTGTATATTCATATGCATTTCTAACTATTTTATTTTCCAACCAAGCGGATTATCGGAACCATGCATGAATTGAGCTAAGCTAAAAAAGAGTATTTCAAAAACTAAGCAATTCAATGATGACCCTCCATGGATTCAACTATATAGGTCATGCTAACGTTGCAAAAATAAGAGCTTGAATACCACTTGTAAATAATCCAAGAAACATGACCGGTATAGGGACTACTAAGGAACTAAAGAAACAACAACAACAACAACTAGTTCATCCGCCAATATATTCCGAAAAGTCGAAAACTAAACGACAATGGTTTTGTGAAATCTTCTAGGATGTTAATTGGTAAAAGGATTGGAGTTGGTTTAATATATTTCTAAATAACTCAACCCTTTTTGCGAAGACCCGCATAAAAATATGCCGCTAATGTGAGTAAAGCTAAAGCAACAAGAGTATTTATATCATTCAGAGGGCTGCTAATTCCCCATGGGGTAATCTGTATAATTTTCAAAGGTAAAAGAGCACCGACCAATTCGAAACAAAAATAAAAAGGAACATAGTTCAAATAAAGGGAACCTGGGACCATATTCTTCTCCAACTGGTTTTGCTCAAGTCTCGAATAAACTCAAGCACATATTGAAGAAATTCGACCGTCGGTCGGAATGGTTTGTGGATTCGAACACTATGATAACTCGAACCTAGCAAGATAGTAATTACGACCCAAGAAGTGATGAGTACTTGGGCATGAATTTGAAACTTCCTATTTGCCAATAGAAGTGTTGGCCTACTTCTACACCCGATATATCGTATAGCCCTTGAGTGTTTTAATGGAACATGGTATAATATTCATATTGTCCTCTTATAAAAATTGAACTTCAAAAAAGTAATTCTTTTGATTCAACCATCTCTTTCTCAACTCAGCAACTTGAAGTATTAATCTCCTATTTAGGGATACCAAATCACATCGATCATAATATATATCAATACCTCTAATATATATCAAAATTCCCTAGGCAAAACTAAAAAGAAAAGTAAGTGATCCTATAAATTTACGCGGTTGTCCAAGAATTAACTATTCTTCTCTTGTTAATCAACGATTTCTTATATAGAGAGAATGGCCCTCACAAATTGCAAATACTAATTTGTTAAGAATCAATCGAATTGAAGTCATAGTGTCATCGTTATGGAATCGATATATTCGCGAGATCCGGTCACGCTTGTATCGACTAAAGAAATAGTCGAATTCCCAAAATGGCACATTCTCAAGAGCTATATACTCTTTTTGTCTGATCAAGGATGATCACAATGTCCGCAACCTTGTCATATATTTGATCCCTTGAGATATCTTTGTAAGGTCGATAATTTTCTTTTCAAGATTGCCACATCTCTTTTGGAAGATAGTGGAATTTTCCCATCTTTTCTTCTGCTCTTAAGTCTCTAAATAGAGAAAGTCTAGTTTTAAGTAATCAACCAATTCGTTAACATACCGCTGAACCACTTTTTATTAACATAATGACAACGAGCCCTTATTGCGGTGATGCTACTAAATCGGCTGCTTTTTTTCGTACCAACAATTAAGAAGCTTTTTCCCGACTTGCTGATCAAAACTAAATCACAAGCTTTCGATAAAAACGAAATGTTCTAGCGAGATTTGTAATATGAGTACCTTTATGCTTTGCCGAGATGTAAGGGGCCATTTTAGGATTCCATTTCTTAATACCATGACCAAAATGAACTCCCGCTTCTATCATTTCTTTCAAATTCATGTTCCAATATCTTCTTGTCATTTTTTCCACACTTCCTTTTGATTTTGTCTTTTTTTTCATCCTACTGTTCCATTACGGAATTTTTTTTCTTTTGAAGATTAAGAAAGAGCCAAATAGCTTGAAATAAATAATAATTGTTCGATGCAACCTTCCACCGAGAATTGGCCATTGAAACCTGGTATAAACGTAATCTTAATGAATTAACTGACTTCTTTTACTTAATTAAAAGAAAATAAAATAGAAAATCTGACCTGTTAGTGTTCTAAGGTCAAAAATCTAGTTTAAAGTCAAAAATCTGCTTTATGTATCCTTAAATTGTATAAATGGTGGTAATCGATGTCTCATAGAAATTGTTTGTTACGTCGTAATCAAGAAACTAATTTTCTATGGCGAAACAAAATATCTCTCATTTCGGTGCAAATAGATTTTTTTAATTTCAAATAAAGGTTCTTGTCTTGTGGGGAACGATGCACAAATTTTGGAATCCGGTACCAACAGGTATAATCCCCGTAACTACGTTTTCTTTCGTGCCTTTCAACCAATCAATACGACCTCGTAGGGCGCTTTTGCTAAAACTCGGCGATTTCTTGAAAACTTGCTTCAGATATGAAACTTTGGGTATTCAGGAAGCCCTTGTTATTCCCAATAAGATTTCTTGATAATAGATCGATTCATCCAAAGCTCGCCCTACTCGTTCCGCCGCAATAATCCGATTAATTCCCGGGTAAAAAACATTAGACATTCCATCTTGAAACCCGTACTTTTGATGTTACTTGGCGTATAATAATCTCTATATGTCTATTATGGATCTGTACCACAGGATCGATAAACCTTTTGGATCTTATTAACCAAAGAGATACGACTTTGGGCTATGGTTAGCTCGGCTCAATCAAGAATCCCCAAGGACCCCAAGAATTCTTGGTATACGCTCATTCCAATCCTCAATTCTCCTTTCGAGATTCGGCGATAGTGAATCAATTGAACGAGGCCCTATCCATTAGTATTCCACATAAGAAATCCATTATAGAAACTAATACAATTAGATTAGCTCTTCATAGACAAACTTGGGGTTTGCGAGCCAAGGTAAGACCGGCTCGGGATCATGGGACCCTTTTCTATTAGATAGGAGGGGCTCTTGTACAAAATAGACTTCTAAGTAATAACCCCATAGAATCTATCTATATAAAGAGGCAATCGTGTCGAAGCGGGTTTTCTTTGGCCAAAGGGTACTTGAACTTGGAACGAGCATGAAGAGATTAACGAGACTTCTTTCTCTTTTGAGTTTTTCAAGCGGACCGGTCGCATAAGATCTTTGGTCTTCCCGAACCGATGAAAAAAGTGGGCGCTTCTTATGGACTCGCTCGTAATGATTCTTCTCTATCTATAGTTCATGGCCTATTAGAAGTGGAAGGTGCTCGGTGCAATCCTTACAAGCGAGAAAAAGATTGCGGTCAGATTGATAATAATTGAGTGCCATTACTTCGTCGGTCCGAACCAAGGAATCCGTTAGAAATGTTTTGAAATGGATATTGCTCTCTCTTTGATCGGGATTGCTATATGAAAAGAAGTGGAGTTCGAAAAGGAACGGAATGGTCAAACCGAAGCTGCTAGAGGAATGAATTTTCAATAGCATAACTTGGGCTCCTAGAATACGGCGCCCTTGGGACAATCTATTTGATTGGAGGGTTTTGTTCGAAGCAAAGATATCCATGGAGGCCGGCTCGTTCGTCCTATTACGATATTCGGGACCAAGAGGTCTTGGATTCTCTTCGGATAGGCCACGAAAGGAGAAGAAAGGCTGAAATGCCAACGGATCTCTGTCTATTCTCTAATTCACCCGATCCGATAGTACCCGTTTTGGAACGCCCGATTGCCAAAGTCACTAAATGGGTAAGTCACCAATCCAATCCTTTGACAAATCGGGTGTCATATTAGATATCATATTCTATATATATAGAAATATCATAGAATAGACATATAGAATTTTTGGTCGGAAATTGAATGAATCATTGAGTGAAAAAGGAGTAAAGAATGACAAAAGACGAGACTCTACTAGTCTTCACTCTTGTGGTTTCCTCGGTTTCATTTTTCTTATTCGGGATTTTCCTTTTCATGGTTCTCATCTCGCAACTCGCGATTTTGAGAGAGAACCAAATCAAGTTGGTGAAGATCATGATTTGGTGGCATAGTAGTTATTACCTTTGCAATTGCGGTTCGAATCTATCCGATCTTTATCTTTTGCCCAAAGAACGAATAAAACCCTTGTCGAAGCCCTTTATGATAAGCTTCCGGATCCGGGAAGTTTCTCTTTCACGGTATTGGGATCGTTTGATCGATTTCCTTGATCCCT
>JAYEVB010000064.1:85000-100000 GCA_036346415.1 Raddia guianensis
AAGAAGAATTAGGCCAAAAATTAGGATACATTATGGGAAAATGAAACTTCCAAGGAAGAGAAGCAAATGAAATGCTTTCATAAAAATTCTCGTAGAATCGAGAATGAAGTTTTCATTCTGTACATGCGGATCATGAATTAGTAATCGCATCCAATCTCCGAAAAGTCCCGATTGTTTCGATTTTTGGAATGGGATATTTACTGAATCCCCATGAATAGGATCAAACCTTATTCCATGCTATTTCCATAAGATTCCACTTTCTTATTCTTAAGCAAGCCCCGAGAGGCTTGGTTGATCATGATTCTGTTTTCTCTTTCTTTTCCTTTTTGTTTGTTTCGAGAAAGATATCGTCCGATTCTCCTTCTATTGATTCTTTTCGATCGAGATGTATGGATCCATGTGTCTACATACCTAGATTCTGTTCATGCATTAACGAAAATGTGCAAGAGCTCTATTTACCTCTGCCATTCTATGAGTCGCTTCCTTTTTGCGTATGGCACCCCACTCCTTTGGCAGCATCTACTAATTGAACTTAATTTGAAAGCCATATTTCGACCGGACGCTTTTGGGATGCTTCTAATAACCAACGAATGGCAAGTGCTCTTCCTTGTTTAGATCCTATTTCAATCGGAACTTTCGCGTCGATCCTTTTTATTACGTCTTGTTTTTACTCCTATATTGGGAGTTACTCTACGTATTGCTTGACGTAAAACCAACAAATGGATTTGTTTACGTCTTTTGTTGAATCTTTTCACGGCTCGATAGAGAATTTGATAAGCCAATGATTTTTTTCCTTCTTTCATAATACGGTTAACCACCATGTTAACTAATCGATTCTGAAAAATTGGATCAGATTTTGCGGTTCTTTTTTCTGCGATACCTCGGCGTGACATGAGTGTGAAAGAGGTTCAAGAATCCGTTTTCTTTTTATAAGGGCTAAAAACGAATCACTTATTTTTTTGGCTTTTTGACCCCATATTGTAGGGTGGATCTCGAAAGATAGGAAAGATCTCCCTCCAAGCCGTATATCGACTTTCATCGAATCTGACTTTCCACGTAATTCTATAGGGATCTATGAGATCGAGTATGGAATTCTGTTTACTCACTTTAAATTGAGTATCCGTTTCCTCCTTTTCCGCTAGGATCGAAATCTGTATTTTCCATATCCATATGATCGAGTCCTTAGGTTTCGAAATAGTGTAATGGAAAAAGAAGTGCTTGAATCATTGCTATTTGACTCGGACCTGTTCGAAAAAGTCGAGGTATTTGAATTGTTTGTTGACACGGACAAAGTAAGGGAAAACCTCCAAAGAATTTCCATATTGACCTTGGACATATAAGAGTTCGAATCGAATCTCTTTAGAAAGAAGATCTTTTGTCTCATGGTAGCTGCTCCGGTCCCTTACGAAACTCTCGTTATTGGGTTAGCCATACACTTCACATGTTTCTAGCGATTCACATGGCATCATCAAATGATACAAGTCTTGGATAAGAATCTACAACGCACTAGAACGCCCTTGTTGGCGATTCTTTTATCGCGACGACATCTAGGGTTCCTCGAATAATGCGATATCTCACACGGGTAAATCCTTAACCCTTCCTCCTCTTACTAATACTAAAGAATGTTCTTGTAAATTATGGCCAATACGGTATATAGCGGTGATTTCAAATCCAGAGGTTAATCGTACTCGCAACTTTACGTAAAGCGAGTTGGGTTTTTGGGGTTGATAGTGGAAAAGTCGACGGATAAGTCACCCTTATCGTCCCTCTACGAACCGTACATGAGATTTTCACCTCATACGGCTCCTCGTTCAATTCTTTCGAAGGATCCTTTTCGAGTTTCCATTTCTTCATTTGGAATCTGGGCTCTTCTATCTTCGACTTATTTTTTGGCTTTATTCTTTATTTATTTAATTTTGATTTTTCCCTCTTCCTCTATCCCTATCCTCTAGGTACAGCGTTTGCATCAATAGAGAACCTTTTCCTCTGTATGAATCGATATTATTCCATTCCAATTTCTTCCCGAAACTTCCCAAGAAAAATCCCGAATTGGATCAAAAATTGAAGGGTTAATGTGAGCTTATCCATGCGGTTAGGCACTCTTCAAATAGGAATCCATTTTCTAACTGGCTTTCATGCTTTGGTGAGTCGTCCGAGATCCTTTCGATGGCCTATGTTGTGTTGAAGGGATATCTATATGATCCGATCGATTGCATAAGACCCTTGGTAGCAATAGAGCGGGAAAGTATCTGAAAAAGACAGTTCTTTTCAATTTCGATTATCTATATATTAGTTCGTTTCTATTTCTAGATATCTATTTCTATATATTAGTATTAGTTAGTAGTACTATTCTATTAGTTAGCGATCTCGCTCTGTGAGTTCTTTCTTCCGTGATGAACTGCTTCGGCACCGAGTCCTACATTTTTTCTCTGTGGACCGAGGAGAAAAGGGGTTCAGGAGGAGGATTGTACCATGAGAGAAGCACAGAGGTCAACCCGCTTCAAATATGGAACATGGATTACGGCAATGCAACGGAGTTGGGTCCTCATATTGATCCGAATGAATCGGTCTTTCTACAGAGATCAATCTTTACCTATTAGGCAAGAGGATAGCAAGTTCAAATTACATCTCGATAGGACATGGATTTCTATTCCTATGAAATTCATAAATGAAAATGAAGTAGTTAATGGGAGGGCTACCATTATCCTTTTTCTTGTATGTGTTCCTAAGAAAAGGAATTTGTCCATTTCATGTTTCGAGGTCTCAAAAAATGGCGTGGAAGCAGATAGAAACTCTTGAATGGAAATTGAAAAGAAATGTAGCCCAGTTCCTTGAAATGGTAAGATCTTTAGGCGCAAGAAGAAGGGGCGACCCATATCATCTTGACTTGGTTACGCTTCCCTCTTTTTAAGAATACCGAGTTGGGTTCTTCTCCTACAAGATGTCGAATAGAACATGCTGAACAAGATCTTCTTCATGGAAACACCTTTCGATTTAGATCGGGAAAATCGTGCTGATTTTATGAAACCATGTGCTATGGCTCAAATCCATAGTCAATCCTACTTTCGATAGGACGGTTGACAATGGAATCCAATTTTTCCCATTATTTGACTATCCATAATAGTGCGGAAAGAAAGCCGGGAGGAAGAGTGGCCTTGAGTTTCTCGCCCTTTGCCTTAGGATTCGTTAATTCTCTTTCTCGATGGGACGGGAAGGGATATAACTCAGCGGTAGAGTGTCACCTTGGCGTGGTGGAAGTCATCGATTCGAACTGATTATCCCTAAACCCAATGTGAGTTTTTCTATTTTGACTTACTCCCCGCCACGATCGAGCGGGAATGGATAAGAGGCTTGTGGGATTGACGTGATAGGGTAGGGTTGGCTATATTGCTGGTGGCGAACTCCGGCTAATAATCTGAAGTGCATGGATACAAGTTATCCTTGGAAGGAAAGACAATTCGAATCCGCTTTGTCTCTGAATAAGGAAGCTATAAATAATGCAACTATGAATCTCATGGAGAGTTCGATCTTGGCTCGGGATGAGCAATGGCGGCATGCTTAACACATGCAAGTCGAGCGGAAGTGGTGTTTCGATGGCGAGCGGGTGAGTAACGCGTAAGTACTGCCCTTGGGAGAGGAACAACAACCGAAGCGGTTGCTAATACCCGATAGGCTGAGGAGCAAAGGAGAAATCCACCCAAGGAGGGGCTCGCGTCGATTAGCTAGTTGGTGAGGCAATAGCTTACCAAGGCGATGATCGAGAGCTGGTGCGAGAGGATGATCAGCCACACTGGGGTGAGACACGCCCGGACTCCTACGGGAGGTAGCGGTGGGAATTTTCCGCAATGGGCGGCTGACGAACAATGCCGCATGGAGGTGGAAGGCCTACGGTCGTCAACTTCTTTTCACGGAGAAGAAACTATGGCGGTATCGAGGAATAAGCATCGGCTAACTCTGTGCCAGCAGGCATGGTAAGACGAGAGGATGCAAGCGTTATCCGGAATGATTGGGCGTAAAGCGTCAGTAGGTGGCTTTTCAAGTCCGCCGTCAAATCGTGGCTCAACCACGAGACGGTGATGAAACTACCAAGCTGGAGTACGGTAGAGGCGAGAGGAATTTCGGTGGAGCGGTGAAATGCATTGAGATCGGAAAGAACACCAACGGCGAAAGCACTCTGCTGGGCCAACACCGACATCGAGAGGCGAAAGCTAGGGGAGCAAATGGGATTAGAGACCCCAGAGTCCTAGCCGTAAGCGATGGATACTAGGTGCTGTGCGACTCGACCCGTGCAGTGCTGTAGCTAACGCGTTAAGTATCTGCACGGGGAATGCGTTAGCAAGAATGAAACTCAAAGGAATTTGCGGGGCCCGCACAAGCGGTGGAGCATGTGGTTTAATTCGATGCAAAGCGAAGAACCTTACCAGGCTTGACATGCCGCGAATCCTCTTGAAAGAGAGGGTGCCCTCGAACGCGGACACAAGTGGTGCATGGTCGTCGTCGGCTCGTGCCGTAAGGTGTTGGGTTAAGTCTGCAACGAAGCGCAACCCTCGTGTTTAGTTGCCACTATGAGTTTGGAACCTGAGCAGACCGCGGTGTTAAGCGGAGGAAGGAGAGGATGAAGCCAAGTCATCATGCCCCTTATGCCCCGGGCGACACACGTGCTACAATGGGCGGGACAAAGGGTCGCGATCTCGCGAGGGTGAGCTAACCCCAAAACCCGTCCTCGGTTTGGATTGCAGGTTGCAACTCCTTTGCATGAAGCAGAATCGCTAGTAATCGCGGTCAGCCATACGGCGGTGAATCCGTTCGGGCCTTGTACACACCGCCCGTCACACTATAGGAGCTGGCCATGTTTGAAGTCATTACCCTTAACCGTAAGGAGGGGATGCCTAAGGCTAGGCTTTGCATGGAGTGAAGTCGTAACAAGGTAGCCGTCTTTGGAAGGTGCGGTGGATCACCTCCTTTTCAGGGAGAGCTAATGCTTATGCTTATTGGGTATTTTGGTTTGACATCGCTTCACGCCCAAAAAGAAGGCAGCTACGTCTGAGCTAAACTTGGATATGGAAGTCTTCTTTCGTTTAGGGTGAAGTAAGACCAAGCTCATGAGCTTATTATCCTAGGTCGGAACAAATTAGTTGATAGTGATAGGATCCTTTTGGCGTCCCCATGTCCCCCGTGTGGTGTGGCGGCATGGGGATGTCAAATGAAAGGATAGAGTTTTTCTCGCTTTTGGCGTGCGAGCCTCCCAAAGGAGGCCAGCATGACGGCTATTAGCTCAGATGGTAGAGCGCCCCGATAATTGCGTCGTTGTTCGGGGCGTGAGGGCTCTCACCACATGGATAGTTCAATGTGCTCATCAACGTCGACCAAGATGTGGATCATCCAAGGCACAAGAGCATGGCGTACTCCTCTGTTTGAATCGGAGTTTGAAACCAAACAAACTCCTCCTCGGGAGGATAGATGGGGCGATTCGGTGAGATCCCATGTAGATCTAACTTTCTATTCACCCGTGGGATCCGGCGGTCCGGGGCGGGGGCCACCAGCTCCTCTCTTCTCGAGAATCCATACATCCCTTATCGGTGTATGGAGAGCTATCTCGAGCACAGGTTGAGGTTCGTCCTCAATGGGAAAATGGAGCACCTAACAACGCATCTTCACGGACCAAGAACTACGAGATCACCCCTTTCATTACGGGGTGACGGAGGATCGTACCATTCGAGCCTTTTTCATGCTTTTCCGTGATGCGGAGAAAGCAAAGAACTTCCTAATCCTCCCTTCACGAAAGGAAGAGCGTGAAATTCTTTTTCCTTTCCGAGGACGGAGATTGGATCTAGCCATAAGAGGAATGCTTGGTATAAATAAGCCGCTTATTGGTCTTGACCCCTAAGTCACTACTGCGCCCCGATCGGTGCAATGGGATGTGGCTATTTATCTATCTCTTGACTTCGAAATGGGAGCAGCGAGCGAGTTTGAAAAGGATCTTAGAGTGTCTAGGGTTGGGCGGAGGGTCTCTTAACGCCTTCCTTTTACGCCCATCGGAGTTATTTCCCAAGGACTTGCCATCGTAAAGGGAGAAGAAGGAAGAAGCACACTTCAAGAGCGATACAACGGGAGTTGTATGCTGCGTTCGAAGGATGAATCGCTCGAAAAGGAGTATATTGATTCTCTCCCAATTGGTTGGATCGTGAGGCGATGATTTACTTCACAGGCGAGGTCTCTGGTTCAAGTCAGGATGGCCCACCGCACTGTGGAAAAGAATAGAAGAAGCATCGACTCTTTCATGCATACTCCACTTGGCTCGGGGATATAGCTCGGTTAGCGAGCTCATTGTTGCAATTGGGTCGCTATGATTCTGGGTTGGTGTCTAATTGTCCGACGGTAATGATAGTATCTTGTACTGAACCGGTGGCTCACTTTTTCTAAGTAATGGGAAGAGGACTGAAACATGCCCTTTGAAAGACTCTCTTGAGACAAAAAGATGGGTACATCAAAAAGGTAGAGGAGGTAGAATGGGCGGTTGGTCGATCTAGTATGGATCGTACATGGACGATAGTTGAGTCGGCAGCTCTCCTAGGTTTCCCTCATCCGGGATCCACAGGGAAGAGGATCAAGTTGGCCCTTGCGAATAGCTTGATGCACTATCTCCTTCAACCCTTTGAGCGAAATGTGGCAAAAGGAAAGAAAATCCATGGACCGACCCCATTGTCTCCACCCCGTAGGAACTACGAGATCACCCCAAGGGCGCCTTGGCGTCCAGAGTCCTGGACCGACCATAGACCCTGTTCAATAAGTGGAACACATTAGCCGTCCGCTCTCCGGTTGGGCGGTGAAGGGTCGGAGAAGGGCAATCACTCGTTCTTAAAACCAGCATTCTTAAGTTTAAGATCAAAGAGTTGGGCGGAAAAGGGGAGCTCCCGCTCTGGTTCTCCTCAGCTGGATTCCCGGAACCACAAGAATCCTTAGAATGGGATTCCAACTCAGCACCTTTTGTTTTGACATTTTGAGAAGAGTTGCTCTTTGGAGAGCTGAGACGATGAAAGTTGTGGCGTGTTCGGGGAGTTATTATCTATCGTTGGCCTCTATGGTAGAACCCGTCGGGAGGCGAGAGGCGGTGGTTTACCCCTGTGGCGGATGTCGCCGTTCGAGTCCGCTTATCTCCACCCGTGAACTTAGCCGATACTATGATAGCGTCGAATTTTGCCAATTCGGCGGTTCGATCTATGATTTCGCATTCATGGGCGTTGATAAGATCCTTTCATTTAGGAGCACCTTAGGATGGCATAGCCTTAACGTTAATGGCGAGGTTCAAAAGAGGAAAGGCTTGCGGTGGATACCTAGGCACCCAGAGGCGAGGAAGGGCGTAGCAAGCGGCGAAATGCTTCGGGAGTTGAAAATAAGCATAGATCCGGAGATTCCCAAATAGGTCAACCTTTTGAAATTTTCTTGAATCCATGAGCAGCAAGAGACAACTGGCGAACTGAAACATCTTAGTAGCGGAGGAAAAGAAAGCAAAAGCGATTCCGTAGTAGCGGCGGCGAAATGGGAGCGACCTAAACCGTGAAAGCGGGGTTGTGGGAGAAACAATACAAGCGTTGTCTTTGCTAGGCGAAGCGATTGAGTACCGCACCCTAGATGGCTAAAGTCCATGGCGAAAGCATCCCTAGCTTACGCTCGACCGAGTAGCATGGGGCACGTGGAATCCGTGTGAATCAGCAAGGACCACCTTGCAAGGCTAAATACTCTGGGTGACCGATAGCGAAGTAGTACCGTGAGGAAAGGTGAAAAGAACCCCGGTGGGTAGTGAAATAGAGCGTGAAACCGTCTTTGAGCTCCCAAGCGGTGGGAGGAAAGTGATCTCTAACCGCGTGCTGTTGAAGAATGAGCCGGTGACTCATAGGCGTTGGCTTGGTTAAGGAACGGAACCCACCGGAGCCGCAATGAAAGCGAGTCTTCATAGGGCGATTGTCTTTGCTTATGGACCCGAACACTGGGTGATCTATTCAAGACCGGGATGAAGCTTGGATGAAACTAAGCGAGAGGTCGAACCGGTGATGTTGATGAATCAGCGGATGAGTTGTGGTTAGGGTGAAATGCCACTCGAACCCGAGCTAGCTGGTTCTCCCGAAATCGTTGAGGCGCAGCAGATTATTTGGACATCTAGGGGTAAAGCACTGTTTGGTGCGAGGCGCTTGGCGGTACCAAATCGAGGCAAACTCTGAATACTAGATATGACCCAAAAATAACAGGGTCAAGGTCGGCCGGTGAGGCGATGGGGATAAGCTTCATCGTCGAGAGGAAACAACCCGGATCACCGGTGCAGTGCTGAAGTATGAGCCCCATGGACTAGCTATTGCCTCTCCACGAGGCTCATACCAGTGCTACTGGGCTGAAGTATGTAACCCATGCCATACTCCCGGAAAAGCTCGAGCGACCTTCAACAAAAGGGTACTGCATTCAAACCGACATGTGGGTAGGTAGAGAATACCTAGGGCGCAAGACAACTCTCTCTAAGGAACTCGGCAAAATAGCCCGTAACCCGGAGAAGGGTGCCCCTCGTGAAAGGGGGTCGCAGTGACTGAGCCCGGCGATTATTTACCAAAAACACAGTCTCCATAAAGTCGTAAGACCATGTATGAGTGGCCTTTGCTTGATCTTAGGAAGGTCAAGGAAGTTGGTGGTGATGACAGGAAGCCGCGACCAAGCCCAGTGAGCGGCGGCCGAATTATAACGGTCCTAAGGTAGCGAAATTCCTTGTCGGGTAAGTTCCGACCCGCATTTAAAGGCGAACGATCTGGGCCTTGTCTGGAGAGAGGCTCGGTGAAATAGACATGTGCGTGAAGATCGGACTACCCGCACTGGACAGAAAGACCCTATGAAGCTTCTTGTTCCTCGAGATTGGCTTTGGGCCTTTCTGCAGCTTAGGTGGAAGGCGAAGAAGGCCCCCTTCGGGGCCCGAGCCATCGATGAGATACAACTCTGGAAGAGCTCGGATTCTAACCTTGTGTCGACCTGCGGGCCAAGGGACGATCTCGTAGTGAAGCGATTTCTATGGGGTGTAGGCCTCCCAAAAGGTAATGGAGGCGCGCAAAGGTTTCCTCGGGCAGACGGACATTGGTCCTCGAGTGCAAAAGCGCGAAGGAGCTTGATCGCAAGACTCACCCGTCGGCGAGACGAAAATCGGTCTTAGTGATCCGGCGGTGCGAGTGGAAGGGCCGTCGCTCAGCGGATAAAAGTTACTCTAGGGATAACAGGTGATCTTCCCAAGAGTCCACATCGACGGGAAGGTTTGGCACCTCGATGTCGGCTCTTCGCCACGGAGCTGAGGTGGTTCCAAGGGTTGGGCTGTTCGCCCATTAATGCGGTATGTGAGTGGGTTGAGCGTCGTGAGACAGTTCGGTCCATATCGGTGTGGGCGTTAGAGCATTGGGAGGACCTTTCCCTAATACGAGAGGACCGGGAAGGACGCACCTCTGTGTACCAGTTATCGTGCCTATAGTAAACATTGGGTAGCCAAGTGCGGAGAGGATAAGCGCTGAAAGCATATAAGTAGTAAGCCCACCCCAAGATGAGTGCTCTCTCCTCCGACTTCCCTAGAGCCTCGGTAGCACAACCGAGACAATGACGGGTTCTCCACCCATACTGAGGATGGAGCGATGAAGTATGGAAATAGGATAAGGTAGCGGCGAGACGAGCCGTCTAAATAGGTATCAAGTGGAAGTGCGATGATGTATGCAATGAGGCATCCTAGCGAGCGAACGATTTGAGCCTTGTTCCTACGACCTAATCAAAGCGATCGGGCACTTGCCATCCATCTTCATTGTTCAACTCTTTGATGAAAAGATGAAAAAACCAAAAAAAGCTCGCCCTTCCATCTCTTGGATAGATAGAGAGGAGGGCGGAGGCCTTGGTATCCCTTCCGGTCAAGAATTGGGGCTTCACAATTACTAGCCAATATTTATCTCATGCCTTTCCTCGTTCATGGTTCGATATTACGGTGTCCTAGGCGTAGAGGAACCACACCAATCCATCCCGAATTTGGTGGTTAAACTCTCTGCGGCGATGATCTTGTAGGGGAGGTCTGCGGCAAAATAGCTCGATGCGAGAATGATAAAAAGCTTAACACCTCTTATTTGACTTTTCACTATTTTGAAATCTGAAAAGATCCAAATCAAAATGCAAAGGTTGTCTTATTCAAAACCTCAATCATCACATCCCTCTCTCCCACTTCACACCTCGGAGCGCTTTGTTCTTATAAAGAGAAAGGCGCTTTCCCATCTTCTTAACCCGAAATGAAATGGTGAGGAGAGGAAGGTTCCTTTTGGGGTACCCGGGAAGAGATCCGATGGAGGAGGGGTGGGCACAGAGCTCGAGGATTAGAGCACGTGGCTACAAACCACGATGTCGGGGTTGAATCCTCCTCGCCCTGACCTTCCAAAGGGAAGGGCCTTTACTTTCCCCGAGGGTAGGAAAATCATGATCGGGATAGCGGACGTAAAGCTATTGAACTTGGGTATTCTCTTTCCTTTTGTCGAAGTGGAATCGTAGAGCGTAATGTGATACGATGAGATAGAATGCAATAGAAACAAGCAAGGATAGCGAGCAGGTTACCTACTCCTAAAGGTCAAAGCAAACCCTTTAATTCAATTCTTTATTCTTACATTAAAGAATGAATCAAATCTCCCAAGTAGGATTGAACCTCGACCGATCGGTTAACGACCGACCGCTCTACCATCGAGCTCTTGAGGAACAAGGGGATTCGACCTCCTAGAGTTCAACTCCCGCTCTCAGCGGGTTGCAAAAGAAAAGAATGTACCCTTCTATCCAAATCCAATTTGCATCGATAAAATAAATCCAAATTCCAGTAGTAGATGAATAATTGCAAATTTTTGTGTGTACGAGATTAGAATAACTTCAAAATAATCGACATAATTTTTATTTTTCTGATCGAGAAAAATACATGAAAAAGAAAGGAGGTAGAAAAATTTTTGGATTTATGGTTAAAGAAGAAAAAAGATAGGAAGGGGAATAAGAGGGCTCCTTAGCCAAGAGCTTGGGGAATTCCTTAAGTTAAGAAAGAAAAAGAATAAGAACAGGATACATAACATAAAAAAAAAGAATAATGATTTTTTTGGATTTAATGATGAAATTGTAGAAATTCTAATGGATAGATAGAAAAGGCTTTTGGATTTTGTCCATTGCATTGAAAGCTTTTTGAAATTTCATTTCAACGAGAAACTTATTAGAAAAAATTAGCTCTATAATTGCAATCGAGAAAAAAGTTGGAACTCTTTCAAGCTTTGTTTCGTTTCTATTCGACAAAGCAAGAGTTTTTGTTAAAAAATACGCAATGATACTACTAAACGAAGTCTATTTTAATGAAGATTCTAATGTTCCTAAATTCTATGGACTCTCCCAATCTCGACAATTTGTCGAAAATAACTATTATTCTTTTAAGTTCCTATTATTTCAACTTAGCCGCCATGGAGAAATTGGTGACACGCTGCTCTTAGGAAGCGGTGCTCAAGCATCTCGGTTCGAGTCCGAGTGGCGGCATTCTCGAAAAAGAATACAATAGATTAGAAAATGGATTCACTTGAAATTTCCAATTTTTTGTAATAGGACCTTTTCCTTATGCTATTTCTAACTTTAGAACATATACTAACTCATATCTCTTTCTCAACCATTTCAATTGTGATTACGATTCATTTGATAACCTTATTAGTTCGTGAACTTGAGGATTACGTGATTAAATCCGAAAAAGGAATGATAGCAACTTTTTATCTATAACAGATTCCTAGTTTCTCATTGGGCTTCTTGGGACATTTTCCATTAAGTAATTTATATGAGTCATTGATCTTTCTTTCATGGACTCTTTATATTCTTCATCGATTCCTAAGATCTGAGCTCTAAAAATGATTTAAGCACAATAACTATGCCAAGTACTATTTTTCTTGCAAGGCTTTGTCACGTCGAGTCTTTTAACCTGAAATGCATCAATCCACAATACTAGTACCGCTCTACAATCTCGGTGGTTAATGATGCATGTCAAGATGATGTTACTAAGCTATGCAACTCTTTTGTGCGGATCCTTATTATCCGCCGCTCTTCTAATCATTAAATTTCAAAAAAAATTCGATTTCTTTCCTAAAAAGAAAAAAAAATTATTTAACACATTTTTCTTTAGTGAGTTTAGTGAGATTGAATATTTCTATGCAAAAAAAACTGTTTTAAAAAACACCCTTTTCCTCATTTCCAAACTATTACAAGTATCAATTAATTGGCGTTTGGATTCTTGGAGTTATCGTGTCATTAGTCTAGGGTTTAACCTTTTAACCATAGGTATTCTTTGTGGAGCAGTATGGGCTAATGAGGCCTAGGGATCCTATTGGAATTGGGACCCTAAGGAAACCTCGGCATTTATTACTTGGACCATATTCGCAATTTATTTACATAGTAAAACAAACCCAAATTGGAAGGGTAAGAATTCCGCACTTGTAGCTTCGATAGGATTTCTTATAATTTGGATCTGCTACTTTGGTATCAATCTATTAGGAATAGGTTTACATAGTTATGGTTCATTTACATTATCATCTAAATAATTACATAACATAAAACCTTCCTGAAATGAAAGTTTATTCATTTTTGTTTGATTTGAGAACCCTTGGCGCCTTCTCAAAGGGTTCTCAAAAATTTGAGATAGGTCTACTTAGACTTTTTTACTTTTTTCTGAATCATTTGGTTTTTCCACTATGGAATATAGAGCGGAATAGTTAAAAAATTTTATTTAGGATAATAATTGGATAAGAGAGCCTCTACTCATCAGCGGATAGCGAGAGAACAAAATGCGGATAAATACCAATTCCTATTCTTGGTAAAAAGATACAAATTAAAAGAAAGAGTTCTCATGGTCCGAATCCACAAAATTTGTGTTTGGAACATGAAATAGCTTGTAGCCATAGAACATCTGGCGTAACATAGATAATAAATAAATAGGAGTTAATATCATTCCAATTGCCATTCCAAAAGTAATTAGCATTTTTGGCATTAATGAAATTTTGGACAAGTAATTAGTCCAAAAATACTACTAATTCATGACAAAACCACTCATTCTGGTAAGGCAAGAGAAGCCATTGAAAAGCTACTAAACATGGTAAAAATTTTCGGCATTGGGATAGATATCCCCCCCAATTCTTCGAGATAAACAAGACGTATTCTATCACAAGCCGTTCCGCCAAGAAAAAAGTATAGCACCAATAAATCCATGGGATAGTATTTGTAAAATAGCTCCATTGAGTCAATGTTGGTTATGGAACCAATTCCTATAATTATGAAACCCATATGAGATACAGAGGAATAGGCTATTCTTTTTTTAAATTTAGTTGACCAAAAGAAGTTGAAGTCGCATAGATTATTTGCATCGCTCCTATTATTACCAACCAGTGGGGAAAATAGATAATGAGCATGAGGTAACAATTCCATATTGATCGAATCAATCCATATGCTCCCATCTTTAATAGGATTCCGCTAAAAGCATACATGTCTGAATGCGCTTCCCATGGGTATCTGGTAAACCCAAGAAAAGCGATTTCATAAAACCAAGATTAGATCTAGTCAAGACTATTCAGAACAAGCCAAAACCAATAGTGGGATGTGGTTGAGGTTAAGGCCATAATCTATCAAGGTTTGCCTCATCCAAAGTAGTTGGGCACAACAATGTCCTACGACAATGTATTCAGCTTCGGCTGTGAATAGGGCAACAGAGTGTTGTTTCTTTGACGCCCACGAAACGAGCGACCTTCCAAGGAATTGGCAAGTACCAAAGGTACTCTTCCTATCCACTTTACAACCGGCATAATCCACATCCGAATAGCCGATTAGGTTAAAGTTTGACACTCTAGGATACCAAAGGCCAAAGTTGGGAGTGTGTATCAAATATCTTAAGATTCTCTTGACTGCCACTAAGTGGCAATCCTTGGGTGCAGCTCAAAATCTTGCACACATGCACACACTAAGCATAATATCAGGCCTAGATGCACAAATATAAAGGAGATAGCCAATGATAGAACGATATACCTTTTGATCGACGTCTTTACCATTTGTGGATAACATAGACCCCGGGTATCCACACGGCGGGCCTAAAAGACCACCCGACAGGGGATGGACCAAGTCGGGTGGATAAGGACGGGTACCACTTGGATTCTAGAAGACTTGCTCGGCAAGAAAAGACATGAAGATAGAAGTCTATCCTTAATTAATAGGGAAGATATACTTGTAATCTCGGATAACTACTAGAGGATAGAGATAGGAATCCTACCTTGTAACCGACTAGGACTCTTCCTTGTAACCCCACCCCCTCCACTATATAAAGGGGTAGGGGGCCATAGTTCGGCATGCCATGCCACCTAGAGCATCTCTCGGGCTGATCATCATCTTGATCATCTTGTACATATATACCCCATATAATCCCAGAGCACAGGACGTAGGGTATTACCTCCGCCATGAGGGCCTGAACCTGTATAAATCCTTGTCTTGTGCTACCATCGAGTTTAGATCTTGCGCGCATCGCCTCATATATAATCATTGCCGACGGTACCCCCCAGTTAGTCACCAGTCGACAGTTGGCGCACCAGGTAGGGGCAGCGTCAAGATCATCTTCATCAAGCTTGATGGCATCGATCACCAGAGTCTCCACATCTCCGCCCCCGGCCAAGCTCTCGGCTTCGGGAGCCATCTCCATCAGCAACGACTTCGGCAAACTCCACTTCCCTGATTTGGATCAGATCCAATCTGGGGAGAACTACAACAACACCTCCCGCTCGGGTTGGGGAAGGCCACGGCCATCTACTCATGAGTAGTACGCCAACGGCTCAATTCCCGACTCGGATACGGCGACGGCTCGAAGACAGATTCTGGACGTCATCTTGTTTCTTCAATTCCCGTTGATCCAGAAGGAATTTCGGGATGAGAATAGATGCGTTTGAAAGATAATTTCTTCACCTT
>JAYEVB010000156.1:0-100000 GCA_036346415.1 Raddia guianensis
TGTTCGATAAAGTTGTTTGACAGCTGGTATTGAACCATAACTAAGAAAACTAGTAGTTTTTTGAAAAAACCGAAGGCTAACCCCTTTGAACTTTCATGGCAAGATCCAAAAAATTCCAAAAATTCCAAAAAGGTATGGTTGGCTTGAAATCAACTTTTTAATGTAGAATATATGTGCAAACTGGTCGATAAAGTGGTTTGATAGCTGGTATTGAACCAGAATTAAGAAAACTCGTTGTTTTTCGAAAAAACCGAAGGCTAACACCTTCGGACATTCATGGCAATTTCCAAAGAAATGAAAATACCAAAAGGTACGGTTGGCTTGAAATCAACTTTTAGTGTAGAAAATATGTGCAAACTGGTCGGTAATGTGGTTTGACAATTTGGTATTGAACGAATTAGGAAAACTCGTTGTTTTTGAAAAAACCAAGGCAAACCCCTTTGGACTTTCATGGCCATATCCAAAAAATTGAAAAATACTAAAAAGGTACGGATGGCTTGAAATCATCTTTGCAATGTAGAAAAGAAGTGTTAACTGGTCGATAAAGTGGTTTGACAGCAGGTATTGATCTAGAATTGAGAAATCTCGTTGTTTTTCGAAAAAACCAAAGGCTAACACCTTTGGACATTCGTGGCAATTTCCAAAAAAATGGAAAAATTCCAAAAAGGTACGGTTGGCTTGAAATCAAATTTTTAATTTAGAAAATATGTGCAAACTGGTCGATAATGTGGTTTGATAGCTGGTATTGAGCCAGAATTAAGAAAACTCCTTTTTTTTGAAAAAACAGAGGGCTAACCCCTTTGGACTTTCATGGCAATATCCACAAAATTAAAAATTCCAAAAAAGTACGGATGGCTTGAAATCATCTTTGCAATGTAGAAAACAAGTGTAAACATGTCGATAAAGTGGTTTGACAGCTTGTATTGAACCAGAATTAAGAAGACTCGTTGTTTTTCGAAAAAACCGAGGGCTGAACCCTTTGGACTTTCATGGCAATATCCAAAAAAATCAAAAATTCAAAAAAGGTGCCGATGGCTTGAAATCATCTTTGCAATGTAGAAAACAACTGTAAACTTGTCGATAAAGTGGTTTGACAGCTAGTATTGAACCAGAATTGAGAAAACTCGTTGTTTTTCGAAATAACCGAAGGCTAACACCTTCGGACATTCATGGGAATTTCCAAAAAAATGAAAATACCCAAAAGGTACGGTTAGCTTGAAATCAACTTTTTAATGTAGAAAATATGTGCAAACTGGTCGGTAATGTGGTTTGATAGCTGGTATTGAGCCAGAATTAAGAAAACTCCTTGTTTTTGAAAAAACGGAGGGCTAAACCCTTTGAACTTTCATGGCAATGTCCACAAAAATCAAAAATTCCAAAAAGGTATGGATGGCTTGAAATCATCTTTGCAATGTAGAAAACAAGTGTAAACTTGTCGATAAAGTGGTTTGACAGCTTGTATTGAACCAGAATTAAGAAAACATGTTGTTTTTTTGAAAAAACCGAAGGCTAACCCCTCTGGGCTTTCATGGCAATATTAAAAAAAATTGAAATATTCCAAAAAGGCACGATGGCTTGAAATCATCTTTGCAATGAAGAAAACAAGTGTAAATTGGTCGATAAAGTGGTTTGACAGCTGGTATTGAACCAGAATTGAGAAAACTATTTGTTTTTCGAAAAAACCGAGGGCTAACCCCTCTGGGCATTCATGGCAATGTTCATAAAAATTGAAAATTCCAAAATGGTACGGTTGGCTTGAAATCATCTTTGTAATGTAGAATCAAGTGCAAACTAGTCGATAAAGCGGTTTGACAGCATGTATTTATCCAGAATTGAGAAAACTCGCTGTTTTTCAAAAAAACCAAAGGCTAACACCTTTGGACATTCATGGCAATTTCCAAAAAAATTGAAAAATTCCAAAAAGGTACGGTTGGTTTGAAATCAACTTTTTAATGTGGAAAACATGTGCAAACTGGTCGATAATGTGGTTTGATAGCTGGTTTGATAGTGGTTTGACAGCTGGTATTGATCCAGAACTAAGAAAACTAGTTGTTTTTCGAAAAAACCGAAGGGTAACCCCTCTGGGCTTTCATGGCAATATTAAAAAAAAATTAAAAAATTCCAAATGGGAATGGCTTGAAATCATCTTTGCAATGTAGAAAACAACTGTAAACTTGTCGATAAAGTGGTTTGACAGCTGGTATTGAACCAGAATTAGGAAAACTCGTTGTTTTTCGAAAAAACCGAAGGCTAACCCCTTTGGACTTTCATGGCAATATCCAAAAAAATTGAAAAATACTAAAAAGGTACGGATGGCTTGAAATCATCTTTGCAATGTAGAAAAGTAGTGTAAACTGGTCGATAAAGTGGTTGACGGCTGGTATTGATCCAGGATTAAGAAAACTAGTTGTTTTTCGAAAAAACCGAAGGCTAACCCCTCTGGGCTTTCATGGCAATGTTCAAAAAAATTGAAAATTCCAAAATGGTACGGTTGGCTTGAAATCATCTTTGTAATGTAGAATCAAGTGCAAACTAGTCGATAAAGCGGTTTGATAGTAGGTATTTATCCAAAATTGAGAAAACTCGCTGTTTTTCGAAAAAACCAAAGGCCAACACCTTTGGACATTCATGGCATTTTCCAAAAAAATTGAAAAATTCCAAAAAGGTACGGTTGGTTTGAAATCAACTTTTTAATGTGGAAAACATGTGCAAACTGGTCGATAATGTGGTTTGGTAGCTGGTTTGATAGCTGGTTTGATAGTGGTTTGACAGCTGGTATTGATCCAGAACTAAGAAAACTAGTTGTTTTTCGAAAAAACCGAAGGGTAACCCCTCTGGGCTTTCATGGCAATATTAAAAAAAAATTAAAAAATTCCAAATGGGAATGGTTGGCTCGAAATCATCTTTGCAATGTAGAATCAAGTGCAAACTGGTCGATAAAGTGGTTTGACAGCAGGTATTGATCCAGAATTGAGAAAACTCGTTGTTTTTCGAAAAAACCAAAGGCTAACATCTTTGGACAATCATGGCAATTTCCAAAAAAAATTGAAAAGTACCAAAAAGGTACAGTTGGCTTGAAATCAACTTTTTAATGTAGAAAATATGTGCAAACTGGTCGATAATGTGGTTTGATAGCGGGTATTGAAGCAGAATTTAGAAAACTCCTTGTTTTTTGAAAAACTAAGGGCTAACCCCTTTGGACTTTCATGGCAATAACCAAAAAAATCAAAAATTACAAAAAGGTACGGATGGCTTGAAATCATCTTTGCAATGTAGAAAACAAGTGTAAACTTGTCGATAAAGTGTTTGACAGCTGGTATTGAACCAAAATTAAGAAAACTCGTTGTTTTTCGAGAAAACCGAGGGGTAAACCCTTTGCACTTTCATGCCAATATCCAAAAAAATCAAAAATTCAAAAAAGGTACCGATGGCTTGAAATCATCTTTGCAATGTAGAAAACAACTGTAAACTTGTCGATAAAGTGGTTTGACAGCTGGTATTGAACCAGAATTAGGAAAACTCGTTGTTTTTCGAAAAAGCCGAAGGCTAACCCCTTTGGACTTTCATGGCAATATCCAAAAAAATTGAAAAACAGTTAAAAGGTGCGGATGGCTTGAAATCATCTTTTCAATGTAGAAAAGAAGTGTAAACTGGTCGATAAAGTGGTTGACGGCTGGTATTGATCCAGGATTAAGAAAACTAGTTGTTTTTCGAAAAAACCGAAGGCTAACCCCTCTGGGCTTTCATGGCAGTATTAAAAAAAAATTGAAAAAATACAAAAGGGAATGGTTGGCTTGAAATCATCTTTGTAATGGTGAATCAAGTGCAAACTGGTCGATAAAGTGGTTTGACTGCAGGTATTGATCTTGAAGTGAGAAAGCCCGTTGTTTTTCGAAAACACCAAAGGCTAACACCTTTGGACATCCATGGCAATTTCCTAAAAAATGGAAAAATTCCAAAAAGGTACGGTTGGCTTGAAATCAACTTTTTAATGTAGAAAATATGTGCAAACTGGTCGATAATGTGGTTTGATAGCTGGTATTGAGCCAGAATTAAGAAAACTCCTTGTTTTTGAAAAAACCGAGGGCTAAATCCTTCGGACTTTCATGGCAACATCCACGAAAATCAAAAAATCCAAAAAGGTACGGATGGCTTGAAATCATCTTTGCAATGTAGAAAACAAGTGTAAACTTGTCGATAAAGTGGTTTGACAGCTTGTATTGAACCAGAATTAAGAAAACTTGTTTTTTGAAAAAACCGAAGGCTAACCCCTCTGGGCTTTCATGGCAATATCCAAAAAAATTGAAAAATTCCAAAAAGGCACGATGGCTTGAAATCATCTTTGCAATGAAGAAAACAAGTGTAAACTCGTCGACAAAGTGGTTTGACAGCTGGTATTGAACCAGAATTGAGAAAACCGAAGGCTAACCCCTCTGGGCTTTCATGGCAATGTTCAAAAAAATTGAAAATTCCAAAATGGTACGGTTGGCTTGAAATCATCTTTGTAATGTGGAATCAAGTGCAAACCGGTCGATACAAATGGTTTGACAAACAGGTATTTATCCGAATTGAGAAAACTCGTTGTTTTTTGAAAAAACCAAAGGCTAACACCTTTGGACATTCAAGGCAATTTCAAAAAATTGAAAAATTCCAAAAGGTAAGGTTGGTTTGAAATCAACTTTTTAATGCGGAAAATATGTGCAAACTGGTCGATAATGTGGTTTGATAGCTGGTATTGAACCAGAATTAAGAAAACTTGTTGTTTTTCAAAAAAACCGAAGGCTAACCCCTTGGACTTTCATGGCAATATCCAAAAAAATTGAAAAATTCCAAAAAGGTACGGATGGCTACAAATCATCTTTGCAATGTAGAAAACAAGTGTAAACTAGTCGATAAAGTGGTTTGACAGCAGGTATTGATCCAGAAGTGAGAAAACTCGTTGTTTTTCAAAAGAACCAAAGGCTAACACCTTTGGACATCCATGGCAATTTCCAAAAGAATTGAAAAATTCCAAAAAGGTAAGGTTGGCTTGAAATCAACTTTTTAATGTAGAAAATATGTGCAAATTGGTCGATAATGCGGTTTGATAGCTGGTATTGAGCCAGAATTAAGAAAACTCCTTGTTTTTGAAAAAACCGAGGGCTAACTCCTTTGGTCTTTCATGGCAATATCCAAAAAATCAAAAATTCCAAAAAGGTTCGGATGGCTTGAAATCATCGTTGCAATGTAGAAAACAAGTGTAAACTTGTCGATAAAGTGGTTTGACAGCTTGTATTGAACCAGAATTAAGAAAACTTGTTCTTTTTCGACAAAAACGAAGGCTAATACTCTGGGCTTTCATGGCAATATCCATAAAAATCGAAAAATTCCAAAGAGGCACGGATGGCTTGAAGTCATCTTTGCAATGTAGAAAACAACTGTAAACTAGTCGATAAATTGGTTTGACAAACCGGTATTGAACCGTAATTGACAAAACTAGTTGTTTTCGAAAAAACCAAGGCTAACCCTCCGGCTCTCATGGCAATATTCAAAGAAATTGAAAATTCCAAAATGGTACGGTTGGCTTGAAATCATCTTTGTAGTGTAGAATCAAGTGCAAACTGGTCGATAAAGCGGTTTGACAGCAGGTATTTATCCAGAATTGACAAAACTCGTTGTTTTTCGAAAAAAACCAAAGGCTAACACCTTTGGACATTCATGGCAATTTCCAGAAAAATTGAAAAATTCCAAAAAGGTACAGTTGGTTTGAAATCAAAATTTTAATGTGGAAAATATGTGCAAACTGGTGGATAATGTGGTTTGATAACTGTTATTGAACCAGAATTATGAAACTTGTTGTTTTTCGAAAAAACCGAAGGCTAACCCCTTGGGCTTTCATGGCAATATCCAAAAAAAATGAAAAATTCCAAAAAATTACGGATGGCTTCAAATCATCTTTGCAATGTAGAAAACAAGGGTAAACTGGTCGATAAAGTGGTTTGATAGCTGGTATTGAACCATAACTAAGAAAACAAGTTATTTTTCGAGAAAACCAAGGCCTTTGAACTTTCATGGCAACATCCAAAAATTCAAAAATTCCAAAATGGTAGGTTGGCTTGAAATCAACTTTTTAATGTAGAAAATATATGCAAACTGGTCGATAATGTGGTTTGATAGCTGGTATTGAACCAGAATTAGGAAAACTCGTTGTTTTTCGAAAAAACCGAAGGCTAACCCCTTTGGACTGTCATGGTAATATCCAAAAAAATTGAAAAATACTAAAAAGGTCCGGATGGCTTGAAATCATCTTTGCAATGTAGCAAAAGAAGTGTAAACTGGTCGATAAAGTGGTTTGACAGCTGGATTGATCCAGGATTAAGAAAACTAGTTGTTTTTGAAAAAACCGAAGGCTAACCCCTCTGAACTTTCATGGCAATATTCAAAAAAATTGAAAAATTCCAAGAGGGAACGGTTGGCTTGAAATCATCTTTGTAATGTAGAATCAAGTGCAAACTGGTCGATAAAGTGGTTTGACAACAGGTATTGATACAGAATTGAGAGAACTCGTTGTTTTTCGAAAAAACCAAAGGCTAACACCTTTGGACACTCATGGCAATTTTCAAAAAAAATTGAAAAATTCCAAAAAGGTACGGTTGGCTTGAAATCAACATTTTAATGTAGAAAATGTGTGCAAACAGGTCGATAATGTGGTTTGATAGCTGGTATTGAGCTAGAATTAAGAAAACTCCTTTTTTTGAAAAACCGAGGGCTAACTCCTTTGGACTTTCATGGCAATATCCACAAAATCAAAAATTGAAAAATTCCAAAAGGAACGGTTGGCATGAAATCATCTTTGCAATGTAGAAAACAAGTGTAAACTGGTCGATAAAGTGGTTTGACAAAGGTATTGATCCGAAGTGAGAAAACTCGTTGTTTTTCAAAAACGAAGGTTAAAACCTTTGGACATTCATAGCAATTTCCAAAAAAATGGACAATACCAAAAAGGCACGGATGGCTTGAAATCATCTTTGCAATGTAGAAAACAAGTGTAAACTGTTCGATAAAGTTGTTTGACAGCTGGTATTGAACCATAACTAAGAAAACTAGTAGTTTTTTGAAAAAACCGAAGGCTAACCCCTTTGAACTTTCATGGCAAGATCCAAAAAATTCCAAAAATTCCAAAAAGGTACGGTTGGCTTGAAATCAACTTTTTAATGTACAATATATGTGCAAACTGGTCGATAAAGTGGTTTGATAGCTGGTATTGAATCAGAATTAAGAAAACTCGTTGTTTTTCGAAAAAACCGAAGGCTAACACCTTCGGACATTCATGGCAATTTCCAAAGAAATGAAAATACCAAAAAGGTATGGTTGGCTTGAAATCAACTTTTTAGTGTAGAAAATATGTGCAAACTGGTCGGTAATGTGGTTTGACTGCTGGTATTGAACCAGAATTAAGAAAACTCCTTGTTTTTTGAAAACAGCGAGGGCTAACCCCTTTGGACTTTCGTGGCGATATGCAAAAAAATCAAAAATTCCAAAGAGGTACCGATGGCTTGAAATCATCTTTGCAATGTTGAAAACAACCGTAAACTTGTAGATAAAGTGGTTTGACAGCTGGTATTGAACGAGAATTAGGAAAACTCGTTGTTTTTCGAAAAAACCGAAGGCTAACCCCTTTGGACTTTCATGGCAATATCCAAAAAATTGAAAAATACTAAAAAGGTACGGATGGCTTGAAATCATCTTTGCAATGTAGAAAAGAAGTGTAAACTGGTCGATAAAGTGGTTTGACAGCAGGTATTGATCTAGAATTGAGAAATCTCGTTGTTTTTGAAAAAACCAAAGGCTAACACCTTTGGACATTCGTGGCAATTTCCAAAAAAATGGAAAAATTCCAAAAAGGTACGGTTGGCTTGAAATCAAATTTTTAATGTAGAAAATATGTGCAAACTGGTCGATAATGTGGTTTGATAGCTGGTATTGAGCCAGAATTAAGAAAACTCCTTTTTTTTTGAAAAAACAGAGGGCTAACCCCTTTGGACTTTCATGGCAATATCCACAAAAATTAAAAATTCCAAAAAAGTACGGATGGCTTGAAATCATCTTTGCAATGTAGAAAGCAAGTGTAAACATGTCGATAAAGTGGTTTGACAGCTTGTATTGAACCAGAATTAAGAAGACTCGTTGTTTTTCGAAAAAACCGAGGGCTGAACCCTTTGGACTTTCATGGCAATATCCAAAAAAATCAAAAATTCAAAAAAGGTGCCGATGGCTTGAAATCATCTTTGCAATGTAGAAAAGAACTGTAAACTTGTCGATAAAGTGGTTTGACAGCTGGTATTGAACCAGAATTAAGAAAACTCGTTGTTTTTCAAAATAACCGAAGGCTAACACCTACGGACATTCATGGCAATTTCCAAAAAAATGAAAATACCAAAAAGGTACGGTTAGCTTGAAATCAACTTTTTAATGTAGAAAATATGTGCAAACTGGTCGGTAATGTGGTTTGATAGCTAGTATTGAGCCAGAATTAAGAAAACTCCTTGTTTTTGAAAAAACCGAGGGCTAAACCCTTTGAACTTTCATGGCAATGTCCACAAAAATCAAAAATTCCAAAAAGGTATGGATGGCTTGAAATCATCTTTGCAATGTAGAAAACAAGTGTAAACTTGTCGATAAAGTGGTTTGACAGCTTGTATTGAACCAGAATTAAGAAAAGATGTTGTTTTTTTGAAAAAACCGAAGGCTAACCCCTCTGGGCTTTCATGGCAATATCCAAAAAAATTGAAATATTCCAAAAAGGCAGGATGGCTTGAAATCATCTTTGCAATGAAGAAAACAAGTGTAAATTGGTCGATAAAGTGGTTTGACAGCTGGTATTGAACCAGAATTAAGAAAACTATTTGTTTTTCGAAAAAACCGAGGGCTAACCCCTTTGGGCTTTCATGGCAATGTTCATAAAAATTGAAAATTCCAAAATGGTACGGTTGGCTTGAAATCATCTTTGTAATGTAGAATCAAGTGCAAACTAGTCGATAAAGCGGTTTGACAGCAGGTATTTATCCAGAATTGAGAAAACTCGCTGTTTTTCGAAAAAACCAAAGGCTAACACCTTTGGACATTCATGGCAATTTCCAAAAAAATTGAAAAATTCCAAAAAGGTACGGTTGGTTTGAAATCAACTTTTTAATGTGGAAAACATGTGCAAACTGGTCGATAATGTGGTTTGATAGCTGGTTTGATAGTGGTTTGACAGCTGGTATTGATCCAGAACTAAGAAAACTAGTTGTTTTTCGAAAAAACCGAAGGGTAACCCCTCTGGGCTTTCATGGCAATATTCAAAAAAAATTAAAAAATTCCAAATGCTAATGGCTTGAAATCATCTTTGCAATGTAGAAAACAACTGTAAACTTGTCGATAAAGTGGTTTGACAGCTGGTATTGAACCAGAATTAGGAAAACTCGTTGTTTTTCGAAAAAACCGAAGGCTAACCCCTTTGGACTTTCATGGCAATATCCAAAAAAATTGAAAAATACTAAAAAGGTACGGATGGCTTGAAATCATCTTTGCAATGTAGAAAAGTAGTGTAAACTGGTCGATAAAGTGGTTGACGGCTGGTATTGATCCAGGATTAAGAAAGCTAGTTGTTTTTCGAAAAAACCGAAGGCTAACCCCTCTGGGCTTTCATGGCAATGTTCAAAAAAATTGAAAATTCCAGAATGGTACGGTTGGCTTGAAATCATCTTTGTAATGTAGAATCAAGTGCAAACTAGTCGATAAAGCGGTTTGATAGCAGGTATTTATCCAAAATTGAGAAAACTCGCTGTTTTTCGAAAAAACCAAAGGCCAACACCTTTGGACATTCATGGCATTTTCCAAAAAAATTGAAAAATTCCAAAAAGGTACGGTTGGTTTGAAATCAACTTTTTAATGTGGAAAACATGTGCAAACTGGTCGATAATGTGGTTTGGTAGCTGGTTTGATAGCTGGTTTGATAGTGGTTTGACAGCTGGTATTGATCCAGAACTAAGAAAACTAGTTGTTTTTCAAAAAAACCGAAGGGTAACCCCTCTGGGCTTTCATGGCAATATTAAAAAAAAATTAACAAATTCCAAATGGGAATGATTGGCTCAAAATCATCTTTGTAATGTAGAATCAAGCGCAAACTGGTCGATAAAGTGGTTTGACAGCAGGTATTGATCCAGAATTGAGAAAACTCGTTGTTTTTCAAAAAAACCAAAGGCTAACATCTTTGGACAATCATGGCAATTTCCAAAAAAAATTGAAAAGTTCCAAAAAGGTACAGTTGGCTTGAAATCAACTTTTTAATGTAGAAAATATGTGCAAACTGGTCGATAATGTGGTTTGATAGCGGGTATTGAAGCAGAATTTAGAAAACTCCTTATTTTTTGAAAAACCGAGGGCTAACCCCTTTGGACTTTCATGGCAGTAACCAAAAAAATCAAAAATTCCAAAAAGGTACGGATGGCTTGAAATCATCTTTGCAATGTAGAAAACAAGTGTAAACTTGTCGATAAAGTGTTTGACAGCTGGTATTGAACCAAAATTAAGAAAACTCGTTGTTTTTCGAGAAAACCGAGGGGTAAACCCTTTGCACTTTCATGCCAATATCCAAAAAAATCAAAAATTCAAAAAAGGTACCGATGGCTTGAAATCATCTTTGCAATGTAGAAAACAACTGTAAACTTGTCGATAAAGTGGTTTGACAGCTGGTATTGAACCAGAATTAGGAAAACTCGTTGTTTTTCGAAAAAACCGAAGGCTAACCCCTTTGGACTTTCATGGCAATATCCAAAAAAATTGAAAAATAGTTAAAAGGTGCGGATGGCTCGAAATCATCTTTTCAATGTAGAAAAGAAGTGTAAACTGGTCGATAAAGTGGTTGACGGCTGGTATTGATCCAGGATTAAGAAATCTAGTTGTTTTTCGAAAAAACCGAAGGCTATCCCCTCTGGGCTTTCATGGCAATATTAAAAAAAATTGAAAAATTAGAAAAGGGAATGGTTGGCTTGAAATCATCTTTGTAATGGTGAATCAAGTGCAAACTGGTCGATAAAGTGGTTTGACTGCAGGTATTGATCTAGAAGTGAGAAAGCTCGTTGTTTTTCGAAAACACCAAAGGCTAACACCTTTGGACATCCATGGCAATTTCCTAAAAAATGGAAAAATTCCAAAAAGGTACAGTTTGCTTGAAATCAACTTTTTAATGTAGAAAATATGTGCAAACTGGTCGATAATGTGGTTTGATAGCTGGTATTGAGCCAGAATTAAGAAAACTCCTTGTTTTTGAAAAAACCGAGGGCTAAATCCTTCGGACTTTCATGGCAACATCCACGAAAATCAAAAAATCCAAAAAGGTACGGATGGCTTGAAATCATCTTTGCAATGTAGAAAACAAGTGTAAACTTGTCGATAAAGTGGTTTGACAGCTTGTATTGAACCAGAATTAAGAAAACTTGTTTTTTGAAAAAACCGAAGGCTAACCCCTCTGGGCTTTCATGGTAATATCCAAAAAAATTGAAAAATTCCAAAAAGGCACGATGGCTTGAAATCATCTTTGCAATGAAGAAAACAAGTGTAAACTCATCGATAAAGTGGTTTGACAGCTGGTATTGAACCAGAATTGAGAAAACCGAAGGCTAACCCCTCTGGGCTTTCATGGCAATGTTCAAAAAAATTGAAAATTCCAAAATGGTACGGTTGGCTTGAAATCATCTTTGTAATGTGGAATCAAGTGCAAACTGGTCGATAAAGCGGTTTGACAGCAGGTATTTATCCAGAATTGAGAAAACTCGTTGTTTTTCAAAAAACCGAAGGCTGAACCCTTTGGACTTTCATGGAAAACCCTTTGGACTTTCAAGAAAACCGAAGGCTAACCCTTTTGGACATTCATGGAAACATCCAGAAAAATTGAAAATTCCAAAGATGTACGTTTGGCTTGAAATCATCTTCATAATGTAGACAACAAGTGCAAACAGGTCGATAAAGTGGTTTGACAGCTGGTATTGAATCAGAATTGAGAAAACTCGTTGTTTCGCAAAAAACCGAAGGCCAACCCCTTTGACTTTCATGCCAATATCCAAAAAAATGAAAAAAATTCGAAAAAGGAATGGATGGCTTGAAATCATCTTTGTAATGTATAAAACAACTCTAAACTGGGGATAATGTGGTTTGACAGCTGGTATTGAACCAGAATTGAGAAAACTCGTTGTTTTCAAAAAAACCGAAGGCTGAACCCCTTTGGCCATTCATGGCAATATCCAAAAAAATTGAAAAATTCCAAAAATGTACGGTTGGCTTGAAATTATCTTTTTAATGTAGAAAACAAGTGTAAACTGGTCGATAAAGTGGCTTGACAGCTGGTATTGAACCAGAATTGAGAAAACTCGTTGTTTTTCAAAAAACCGAAGGATAAACCCTTTGGACTTTCATGGCAATGTCCAAAAAAATTGAAAATTCCAAAATGTGCGTTTGGCTTGAAATCATCTTTGTAATATAGACAACAAGGGCAAACAGGTCGATAAAGTGGTTTCACAGCTAGTATTGATCCAGAATTGAGAAAACTCGTTGTTTTTCGAAAAAACCAAAGGCTAACCCCTTAGGCCTTTCATGACAATATCCAAAAAAATTGAAAAATTCCAAAAATGTATGGTTGGCTTGAAATCATCTTTGTAATGTACAAAACAGGGTAAACTGGTCGATAAAGTGGTTTGACAGCTGGTATAGAAGCAGAATTGATAAAACTCATTGTTCTTCGAAAAAACCGAAGGCTAACCCCTTTGACTTTCATGGCAAAATCCAAAAAAATGAAAAATTCCAAAAAGGTATGGATGGCTTGAAATCATCTTTGTAAAGTAGAAAAAACACTAAACTGGGGATAATGTGGTCTGACAGCTGGTATTGAACCAGAACTGAGAAAACTCGTCATTTTTCGAAAAAACCGAAGGCTGATCCCTTTGGACTTTCATGGCAATATCCAAAAAAATTGAAAATTTCAAAGATGTACAGTTGGCTTGAAATCATCTTTGTAATGTAGAAAACAGGGTAAACTGGTCGATAAAGTGGTTTGACAGCTGGTATAGAAGCAGAATTGATATAACTCATTGTTCTTCGAAAAAACCGAAGGCTAACCCCTTTGACTTTCATGGCAAAATCCAAAAAAATGAAAAATTCCAAGAAGGTATGGATGGCTTGAAATCATCTTTGTAAAGTAGAAAAAACACTAAACTGGGGATAATGTGGTCTGACAGCTGGTATTGAACCAGAACTGAGAAAACTCGTCATTTTTCGAAAAAACCGAAGGCTGATCCCTTTGGACTTTCATGGCAATATCCAAAAAAATTGAAAATTGCAAAGATGTACAGTTGGCTTGAAATCATCTTTGTAATGTACAAAACAAGTGTAAACTGGTCGATAAAGTGGTTTGACAGCTGGTATTGAACCATAATTGATAAAACTCATTGTTCTTCGAAAAAACCTATGGCTAACCCCTTTGGGCTTTCACGGCAACATCCAAAAAAATTGAAAATTCCAAAGATGTACGTTTGGCTTGAAATCATCTTCGTAATGTAGACAACAAGTGCAAACAGGTCGATAAAGTGGTTTGACAGCTGGTATTGAACCAGAATTGTGAAAACTCGTTGTTTTTCAAAAAGCCGAAGGCTAACCCCTTCGACTTTCATGGCAATATCCAAAAAAATGAAAAATTCAAAAAAGGTATGGATGGCTTGAAATCATCTTTGTAATGTAGACAACAAGTGCAAACTGGTCGATAAAGTGGTTTGACAGCTGGTATTGATCCAGAATTGAGAAAACTTGTTGTTTTTCGAAAAAACCAAAGGCTAACCCCTTAGGGCTTTCATAGAAATATCCAAAAAAATTGAAAAATTCAAAAAATGTACGGTTGGCATGAAATCATCTTTGTAATGTAGAAAACAAGCGTAAACTGGCCGATAAAGTGGTTTGACAGCTGGTATTGAACCAGAATTGAGAAAACTCATTGTTCTTCGAAAAAACCGAAGGCTAAACCCTTTGGACTTTCATGGCAATGTCCAAAAAAGTTGAAAATTCCAAAAATGTACGTTTGGCTTGAAATCATCTTCGTAATGTAGACAACAAGGGCAAACAGGTCGATAATGTGGTTTGACAGCTGGTATTGATCTAGAATTGAGAAAACTCGTTGTTTTTCGGAAAAACCGAAGGCTAACACCTTTGGCCTTTCATGACAATATCCAAAAAAATTGAAAAATTCCAAAAATGTACAGTTGGCTTGAAATCATCTTTGTAATGTGCAAAACAGGGTAAACTGGTCGATAAAGTGGTTTGACAGCTGGTATTGAAGCAGAATTGATAAAACTCATTGTTCTTCGAAAAAACCGAAGGCTAACCCCTTTGGACTTTCGTGGCAACATCCAAAAAAATTGAAAATTCCAAAGATGTACGTCCGGCTTGAAATCATCTTCGTAATGTGGACAACAAGTGCAAACAGGTCGATAAAGTGGTTTAACCGCTGGTATTGAACCAGAATTGAGAAAACTCGTTGTTTTTCAGAAAACCGAAGGCTAACCCCTTTGACTTTCATGGCAATATCAAAAAAAATGAAAAATTCCAAAAAGGTATGGATGGGTTGAAATCATCTTTGTAATGTAGAAAAAACACTAAACCGGGGATAATGTGGTCTGAAAGCTGGTATCGAACAAGAATTGAGAAAACTCGTTGTTTTTCGAAAAAACCGAAGGTTAATCCCTTTGGACTTTTGTGGCAATATCCAAAAAAATTGAAAATTTCAAAGATGTACAGTTCGCTTGAAATCATCTTTGTAATGTACAAAACAGGGTAAACTGGTCGATAAAGTGGTTTGACAGCTGGTATTGAAGCAGAATTGATAAAACTCATTGTTCTTCGAAAAAACCGAAGGCTAACCCCTTTGGCCTTTCATGGCAACATCCAAAAAAATTGAAAATTCCAAATATGTACGTCTGGCTTGAAATCATCTTCGTAGTGTAGACAACAAGTGCAAACAGGTCGATAAAGTGGTTTAACCGCTGGTATTGAACCAGAATTGAGAAAACTCGTTGTTTTTCAAAAAACCGAAGGCTAACCCCTTTGACTTTCATGGCAATATCCAAAAAAATGAAAAATTCCAAAAAGGTATGGATGGCTTGAAATAATCTTTGTAACGTAGAAAAAACACTAAACTGTGGATAATGTGGTCTGACAGCTGGTATTGAACCAGAATTGAGAAAACTCGTTGTTTTTCGAAAAAACCGAAGGCTAATCCCTTTGGACTTTCATGGCAATATCCAAAAAAATTGAAAATCTCAAAGATGTACGTTTGGCTTGAAATCATCTTCGTATGTAGACAACAAGGGCGAACAGGTCGATAAAGTGGTTTGGCAGCGTGTATTGATCCAGAATTTAGAAAACTCGTTGTTTTTCGAAAAAACCGAAAGCTAACCCATTTGGCCTTTCATGGCAATATCCAAAAAAATTAAAAAATTCCAAAAATGTACAGTTGGCTTGAAATCATCTTTGTAATGTACAAAACAAGTGTAAACTGGTCGATAAAGTGGTTTGACAGCTGGTATTGAACCAGAATTGAGAAAACTCGTTTTTCTTCGAAAAAACCGATGGCTAACCCCTTTGGATTTTAATGGCAATATCCAAAAAAATTGAAAATTCCAAAGATGTACGTTTGGCTTGAAATCATCTTCGTAATGTAGACAACAAGTGCTAACAGGTCGATAAAGTGGTTTGACAGCTGGTATTGAACCAGAATGGAGAAAACTCGTTGTTTTTCAAAAAACCGAAGGCTAACCCCTTTGACTTTCATGGCAATATCCAAAAAGATGTAAAATTCCAAAAAGGTATGGATGGCTTGAAATCATCTTCGTAATGTAGAAAACAACTCTAAACTGGGGATAATGTGGTTTGACAGCTGGTATTCAACCAGAATTGAGAAAACTCGTTGTTTTTGAAAAACCGAAGGCTAAACCCTTTGGACTTTCATGGCCATATCCAAAAAAATTGAAAATTTCAAAAATGTACGTTTGGCTTGAAATCATCTTCGCAATGTAGACAACAAGGGCAAACAAGTCGATAATGTGGTTTGACAGCTGGTATTGATCCAGAATTGAGAAAACTCGTTGTTTTTCGAAAAAACCGAAGGCTAACCCCTTTGGCCATTCATGGCAATATCCTAAAAAATTGAAAAATTCCAAAAATGTACAGTTCGCTTGAAATCATCTTTGTAATGTACAAAACAAGCGTAAACTGGTCGATAAAGTGGTTTGACAGCTGGTATTGAACCAGAATTGAGAAAACTCGTTGTTTTTCAAAAAACCGAAGGCTAAACCCATTGACTTTCATGGCAATATCCAAAAAAATGAAAAATTCCAAAAAGGTATGGATGGCTTGAAATCATCTTTGTAATGTAGAAAAGAACTCTAAACTGGGGATAATGTGGTTTGACAGCTGGTATTGAACCAGAATTGAGAAAACTCGTTGTTTTTCAAAAAAGCGAAGGCTAACCCCTTTGACTTTCATGGCAATATCCAAAAAAATGAAAAATTCCAAAAAGGTATGGATGGCTTGAAATCATCTTCGTAATGTAGAAAACAACTCTAAACTGGGGATAAAGTGGTTTGACAGCTGGTATTGAACCAGAATTGAGAAAACTCGTTGTTCTTCGAAAAAACCGAAGGCTAAACCCTTTGGACTTTCATGGCAATATCCAAAAAAATTGAAAATTCCAAAGATGTACGTTTGGCTTGAAATCATCTTCGTAATGTAGACAACAAGGGCAAACAGGTCGATAATGTGGTTTGACAGCTGGTATTGATCCAGAATTAAGAAAACTCGTTGTTTTTCGAAAAGACCGAAGGCAAACCCCTTTGGCCTTTCATGGCAATATCCAAAAAAATTGAAAAATTCCAAAAATGTACAGTTGTATTGAAATCATCTTTGTAATGTACAAAACAAGCGTAAACTAGTCGATAAAGTGGTTTCACAGCTGGTATTGAACCAGAATTGAGAAAACTCGTTTTTCTTCGAAAAAACCGATGGCTAACCCCTTTGGATTTTCATGGCAATATCCAAAAAAATGTACGTTTGGCTTGAAATCATCTTCGCAATGTAGACAACAAGGGCAAACAAGTCGATAATGTGGTTTGACAGCTGGTATTGATCCAGAATTGAGAAAACTCGTTGTTTTTCGAAAAAACCGAAGGCTAACCCCTTTGGCCTTTCATGGCAATATCCTAAAAAATTGAAAAATTCCAAAAATGTACAGTTGGCTTGAAATCATCTTTGTAATGTACAAAACAAGCGTAAACTGGTCGATAAAGTGGTTTGACAGCTGGTATTGAACCAGAATTGAGAAAACTCGTTGTTTTTCAAAAAACCGAAGGCTAAACCCATTGACTTTCATGGCAATATCCAAAAAAATGAAAAATTCCAAAAAGGTATGGATGGCTTGAAATCATCTTTGTAATGTAGAAAAGAACTCTAAACTGGGGATAATGTGGTTTGACAGCTGGTATTGAACCAGAATTGAGAAAACTCGTTGTTTTTTGAAAAAACCGAAGGCTAAACCCTTTGGACTTTCATGGCAATATCCAAAAAAATTGAAATTCCAAAGATGTACGTTTGGCTTGAAATCATCTTCGTAATGTAGACAACAAGGGCAAACAAGTCGATAATGTGGTTTGACAGCTGGTATTGATCCAGAATTGAGAAAACTCGTTGTTTTTCGAAAAAACCGAAGGCTAACCCCTTTGGCCTTTCATGGCAATATCGTAAAAAATTGAAAAATTCCAAAAATGTACAGTTGGCTTGAAATCATCTTTATAATGTACAAAACAAGCATAAACTGGTCGATAAAGTGGTTTGACAGCAGGTATTGAACCAGAATTGAGAAAACTCGTTGTTTTTCAAAAAACCGAAGGCTAAACCCATTGACTTTCATGGCAATATCCAAAAAAATGAAAAATTCCAAAAAGGTATGGATGGCTTGAAATCATCTTTGTAATGTAGAAAAGAACTCTAAACTGGGGATAATGTGGTTTGACAGCTGGTATTGAACCAGAATTGAGAAAACTCGTTGTTTTTTGAAAAAACCGAAGGCTAAACCCTTTGGACTTTCATGGCAATATCCAAAAAAATTGAAAATTCCAAAGATGTACGTTTGGCTTGAAATCATCTTCGTAATGTAGACAACAAGGGCAAACAAGTCGATAATGTGGTTTGACAGCTGGTATTGATCCAGAATTGAGAAAACTCGTTGTTTTTCGAAAAAACCGAAGGCTAACCCCTTTGGCCTTTCATGGCAATATCCTAAAAAATTGAAAAATTCCAAAAATGTACAGTTGGCTTGAAATCATCTTTGTAATGTACAAAACAAGCGTAAAGTCGGTCGAAAAGTGGTTTGACAGTGGTATTGAACGAATTGAGAAAACTCGTTGTTCTTTAAAATTGAGAAAACTAACCCGTTGTTTTCAAAACCAAAAAATTGAAAAAAGATGTCGTTTGACTTTCATGGCAATATCAAAAAGATGCTAAAATTCGATAAAGTGGTTATTGGTATTGGCTTGAAATCATCTTTGTAATGTAGAAAGAAGGCTAAACCCATTGACTTTCATGGCAATATCAAAAAATGAAAAATTCAAAAAGGTATGGATGGCTTGAAATCATCTTTGTAATGTAGAAAAGAACTCTAGGGATAATGGGATAATGTGGTTTGGCAATTTGGTATTGAACGAATTGAGAAAACTTCGTTGTTTTTAAAAAAAAGGCAGGCTAAACCCTTTGGACTTTCATGGCAATATCAAAAAATTGATAATGGTTTGGGATAATGTGGTTTCGGTGGTATTGAACGTTTGAGAAAACTTCGTTGTTTTAGAAAAGCAACAAGGACAAACCCTCGATAATGTGGTTTGGCAGCAATATTGAAAAATTGAAAATTTCAAAAATGTTTTTTGAAAAACGGCTAACCCTTTGGCCTTTCATGGCAATATCAAAAAATTGAAAACAAATGTACAGTTGGCTTGAAATCATCTTTGTAATGTAGACAACAAGCGTAATAATGTCGATAAAGTGGTTTGCGGTGGTATTGATCGAAAACTTCGTTGTTTTCAAAAACCGAAAACATTGACTTTCATGGCAATATCAAAAAAATGAAAAATTCAAAAAGGTATGGATGGCTTGAAATCATCTTTGTAATGTGAAAAGAACTCTAAAAGGGATAATGCCTTTCATGTATTGCAATATCGTTGTTTTTGAAAAAAAAGGCTAAAAAATTCATGGCAATATCAAAAAATTGAAAATTCAAAAATGTACGTTTGGCTTGAAATCATCTTTGTAATGTAGACAACAAGCGGCAAACAAGTCGATAATGTGGTTTGACGGTGGAAATTAAGAAAACTCGTTGTTTTTCGAAAAGACCGAAGGCAAACCCCTTTGGCCTTTCATGGCAATATCCAAAAAAATTGAAAAATTCCAAAAATGTACAGTTGTATTGAAATCATCTTTGTAATGTACAAAACAAGCGTAAACTAGTCGATAAAGTGGTTTCACAGCTGGTATTGAACCAGAATTGAGAAAACTCGTTTTTCTTCGAAAAAACCGATGGCTAACCCCTTTGGATTTTCATGGCAATATCCAAAAAAATTGAAAATTCCAAAGATGTACGTTTGGGTTGAAATCATCTTCGTAATGTAGACAACATGTGCTAACAGGTCGATAAAGTGGTTTGACAGCTGGTATTGAACCAGAATGGAGAAAACTCGTTGTTTTTCAAAAAACCGAAGGCTAACCCCTTTGACTTTCATGGCAATATCCAAAAACATGAAAAATTCCAAAAAGGTATGGATGGCTTGAAATCATCTTCGTAATGTAGAAAACAACTCGAAACTGGGGATAATGTGGTTTGACAGCAGGTATTGAACCAGAATTGAGAAAACTCGTTGTTTTTCGAAAAATCCGAAGGCTATCCCGTTTTGATTTTCATAGCAATATAAAAAAATTTGAAAAATTCCAAAAAGGTACGGATGGCTTGAAATCATCTTTGTAATGTGGAAAATAGGTGTAAACTGGGCGATAAAGTGGTTTGACAGCTGGTACTGAACTAGAATTGAGAAAACTCGTTGTTTTTCGAAAATCCAAAGGCTAACCCCTGTGGACTTTCTTGGCAATATCCAAAAAAATTTCAAAATTCCAAAAATGTACGGTCGGCTTGAAATCATCTTTGTAATGTACAAAACAAGTGTAAACTGGTCGATAAAGTGTTTTGACAGCTCGTATTGATCCAGAATTGAGAAAACTCGTTGTTTTTCGAAAAAACCGAAGGCTAACAACTTTGGCCTTTCGTGGCAATATCCAAAAAAATTGAAAAATTCCAAAAATGTACGGTTGGCATGAAATCATCTTTGTAATGTAGAAAACAAGCGTAAACTGGCCGATAAAGTGGTTTGACAGCTGGTATTGAATCAGAATTGAGAAAACTCGTTGTTTTTCAAAAAAACCGAAGGCTAAACCCTTTGAACTTTCATGGCAATATCCAAAAAATTATAAATTCCAAAAATGTACGTTTGGCTTGAAATCATCTTCGTAATGTAGACAACAAGGGCAAACAGGTCGATAATGTGGTTTGACAGCTGGTATTGATCTACAATTGAGAAAACTCGTTGTTTTTCAAAAAAACCGAAGGCTAACACCTTTGGCCGTTCATGGCAATATCCAAAAAAATTGAAAAATTCCAAAAATGTACAGTTGGCTTGAAATCATCTTTGTAAGGTACAAAACAGGGTAAACTGGTCGATAAAGTGGTTTGACATCTTGTAATGAACCAGAATTGAGAAAACTCGTTGTTTTTCGAAAAAACCGAAGGCTATCCCGTAATGTGGAAAATAAGTGTAAACCGGGCGATAAAGTGGTTTGACAGCTGGTACTGAACTATATTTAAGAAAATTCGTTATTTTTCGAAAATCCAAAGGCTAACCCCTGTGGACATTCTTGGCAATATCCAAAAAAATTCCAAAATTCCAAAAATGTACGGTTGGCTTGAAATCATCTTTGTAATGTACAAAACAAGTGTAAACTGGTCGATAAAGTGGTTTGACAGCTGGTATTGAACCAGAATTGAAAAAACTCGTTGTTCTTCGAAAAAACCGAAGGCTAAGCCCTTTGTACTTTCATGGCAATATCCAAAAAAATTGAAAATTTCAAAGATGCACGTTTGGCTGGAAATCATCTTCGTATTGTAGACAACAAGTGCAAACAGGTAGATAGATTGGTTTGATAGCTGGTATTGATCCAGAATTGAGAAAACTTGTTGTTGTTCGAAAAAACCGAAGGCTAACCCCTTTTGACTTTCATGGCAACATTCAAAAAAATTGAAAATTCCAAAGATGTACGTTTGGCTCGAAAACATCTTCGTATTGTAGACAACGAGTGCAAACAGGTCGATAAAGTGGTTTGACAGCGGGTATTGATCCACAATTGAGAAAACTCGTTGTTTTTCGAAAAAACCGAAGGCTAAACCCTTTGGACATTTATGGCAATATCCAAAAAAATTGAAAATTTCAAAGATACACGTTTGGCTTGAAATCATCTTCGTAATGTAGACAACATTGGCAAACAGGTCGATAAAGTGGTTTGACAGCGTGTATTGATCCAGAATTGAGAAAACTCGTTGTTTTTCGAAAAAACCGAAGGCTAACCTCTTTGGCCTTTCATGGCAATATTGAAAAAAATAGAAAAATTCCTAAAATGTACAGTTGGCTTGAAATCATCTTTGTAATGTACAAAACAAGCGTAAACTGGTCGATAAAGTTGTTTGACAGCTGGTATTGAACCAGAATTGAGAAAACTCGTTTTTCTTCGAAAAAACCGATGGCTAACCCCTTTGGACTTTCATGGCAACATCCAAAAAAATTAAAAATTCCACAGATGTACGTTTGGCTTGAAATCATCTTCGTAATGTAGAAAACAACTCTAAACTGGGGATAATGTGGTTTGACAGCTGGTATTGCACCAGAAATGAGAAAACTCGTTGTTTTTCGAAAAAACCGAAGGCTATCCCGTTTTGATTTTCATAGCAATATCCAAATAATTTGAAAAAATCCAAAAAGGTACGGATGCCTTGAAATCATCTTTGTAATGTGGAAAATAAGTGCAAACAGGTCGATAATGTGGTTTGACAGCTGGTATTGATCCAGAATTGAGAAAACTCATTGTTTTTCGAGAAAACCGAAGGCTAACCACTTTGGCCTTTCATGGCAATATGCAACAAAAATTTCAAAATTCCAAAAATGTATGGTTGGCTCGAAATCATCTTTGTAATGTACAAAACAAGTGTAAACTGGTCGATAAAGTGGTTTGACAGCTGCTATTGAACCAGAATTGAGAAAACTCGTTGTTTTTCGAAAAAACCGAAGGCTAACACCTTTGGCGTTTCATGGCAATATCCAAAAAAATTGAAAAATTCCAAAAATGTACAGTTTTCTTGAAATCATCTTTGTAATGTACAAAGCAGGGTAAACTGGTCGATAAAGTGGTTTGACTGCTGGTATTGAACCAGAATTGAGAAAACTCGTTGTTCTTCGAAAAAACCGAAGGCTAACCCCTTTGGACTTTCATGGCAACATCCAAAAAAATTGAAAATTCCAAAGATGTACATTTGGCTTGAAATCATCTTCGTAATGTAGACAACAAGTGCAAACAGGTCGATAAAGTGGTTTGACCGCTGGTATTGAACCAGAATTGAGAAAACTCGTTGTATTTCAAAAAAACCGAAGGCCAAACAATTTGTACTTTCATGGCAATATCCAAAAAAATTGAAAATTCCAAAAATATACGTTTGGCTTGAAATCATCTTCGTAATGTAGACAACAAGGGCAAACACGTCGATAATGTGGTTTGACAGCTGGTATTGATCAAGAATTGAGAAAACTCGTTGTTTTTCGAAAAAACCGAAGGCTAACACCTTTGGATTTTCATGGCAATATCCAAAAACATTGAAAAATTCAACAAATGTACAGTTGGCTTGAAATCATCTTTGTAATGTACAAAACAGGCGTAAACTGGTCGATAAAGTGATTTGACAGCTGGTATTGAACCAGAATTGAGAAAACTCGTTGTTCTTCGAAAAAACCGAAGGCTAAACCCTTTGGACTTTCATGGCAATATCCAAAAAAATTGAAAATTCCCAAAATGTACGTTTGGCTTGAAATCATCTTCGTATTGTAGACAACAAGTGCAAACAGGTCGATAAAGTGGATTGAGAGCTTGTATTGATCCAGAATTGAGAAAACTCGTTGTTCTTCGAAAAAACCGATGGCTAAACCCTTTGGACTTTCATGGCAATATCCAAAAAAATTTCAAAATTCCAAAAATGTACGGTTGGCTTGAAATCATCTTTGTAATGTACAAAACAAGTGTAAACTGGTCGATAAAGTGGTTTGACAGCTGGTATTGAACCAGAATTGAGAAAAGTCGTTGTTCTTCGAAAAAACCGAAGGAAAAACCCTTTGGACAATTTCAAAGATGTACGTTTGGGTTGAAATCATCTTCGTAATGTAGACAACAAGGGCAAACAGGTCGATAAAGTGGTTTGACAGCTGGTATTGATCCAGAATTGAGAAAACTCGTTGTTTTTCGAAAAAACCGAAGGCTAACCCCTTTGGCCTTTCATGGCAATATCCAAAAAAATTGAAAAATTTCAAAAATGTACAGTTGGCTAGAAATCATCTTTGTAATGTACAAAACAAGCATAAACTGGTCGATAAAGTGGTTTGACAGCTGGTATTGAACAAGAATTGAGAAAACCCGTTTTTCTTCGAAAAAACCAATGGCTAAGCCCTTTGGACTTTCATGGCAACATCCAAAAAAATTGAAAATTCCAAAGATATACGTTTGGCTTGAAATCATCTTCTCAATGCAGACAACAAGTGCAAACAGGTCGATAAAGTGGTTTGACAGCTGGTACTGAACCAGAATGAGAAAACTCGTTGTTTTTCAGAAAACCGAAGGCTAACCCCTTTGACTTTCATGGCAATATCCAAAAAAATGAAAAATTTCAAAAAGGTATGGATGGCTTGAAATCATCTTTGTAATGTAGAAAATAATTCTAAACTGGCGATAAAGTGGCTTGACAGCTGGTACTGAACTAGAATTGAGAAAACTCGTTGTTTTTCGAAAATCCAATGGCTAACCCCTGTGGACTTTGTTGGCAATATCCAAAAATGTATGGTTGGCTTGAAATCATCTTTGTAATGTACAAAACAAGTGTAAACTGGTCGATAAAGTGGTTTGACAGCTGGTATTGAACCAGAATTGAGAAAACTCTTTGTTCTTCGAAAAAACCGAAGGCTAAACCCTTTGGACTTTCATGGCAATATCCAAAAAAATTGAAAATTCCCAAAATGTACGTTTGGCTTGAAATCATCTTCGTATTGTAGACAACAAGTGCAGACAGGTCGATAAAGTGGTTTGATAGCTGGTATTGATCCAGAATTGAGAAAACTCGTTGTTCTTCGAAAAAACCGAAGGCTAAACCCTTTGGACTTTCATGGCAATATCCAAAAAAATTGAAAATTCCCAAAATGTACGTTTGGCTTGAAATCATCTTCGTATTGTAGACAACAAGTGCACACAGGTCGATAAAGTGGATTGATAGCTGGTATTGATCCAGAATTAAGAAAACTCGTTGTTCTTCGAAAAAACCGATGGCCAAACCCTTTGGACTTTCATGGCAATATCCAAAAAAATTTCAAAATTCCAAAAATGTACGGTTGGCTTGAAATCATCTTTGTAATGTACAAAACAAGTGTAAACTGGTCGATAAAGTGGTTTGACAGCTGGTATTGAACCAGAATTGAGAAAACTCGTTGTTCTTCGAAAAAACCGAAGGCTAAACCCTTTGGACTTTCATGGCAATATCCAAAAAAATTGAAAATTCCCAAAATGTACGTTTGGCTTGAAATCATCTTCGTATTGTAGACAACAAGTGCAAACTGGTCGATAAAGTGGATAGAGAGCTGGTATTGATCCAGAATTGAGAAAACTCGTTGTTCTTCGAAAAAACCGATGGCTAAACCCTTTGGACTTTCATGGCAATATCCAAAAAAATTGAAAATTCCCAAAATGTACGTTTGGCTTGAAATCATCTTCGTATTGTAGACAACAAGTGCAAACAGGTCGATAAAGTGGATTGATAGCTGGTATTGATCCAGAATTAAGAAAACTCGTTGTTCTTCGAAAAAACCGATGGCCAAACCCTTTGGACTTTCATGGCAATATCCAAAAAAATTTCAAAATTCCAAAAATGTACGGTTGGCTTGAAATCATCTTTGTAATGTACAAAACAAGTGTAAACTGGTCGATAAAGTGGTTTGACAGCTGGTATTGAACCAGAATTGAGAAAACTCGTTGTTCTTCGAAAAAACCGAAGGCTAAACCCTTTGGACTTTCATGGCAATATCCAAAAAAATTGAAAATTCCCAAAATGTACGTTTGGCTTGAAATCATCTTCGTATTGTAGACAACAAGTGCAAACTGGTCGATAAAGTGGATAGAGAGCTGGTATTGATCCAGAATTGAGAAAACTCGTTGTTCTTCGAAAAAACCGATGGCTAAACCCTTTGGACTTTCATGGCAATATCCAAAAAAATTTCAAAATTCCAAAAATGTACGGTTGGCTTGAAATCATCTTTGTAATGTACAAAACAAGCGTAAAGCTGAGTCGATAAAGTGGTTTGACGGTGGTATTGAACGAAATTGAGAAAACTTCGTTGTTTTTCAAAAAACCGAAGGCTAAACCCATTGACTTTCATGGCAATATCCAAAAAAATGAAAAAATCCAAAAAGGTATGGATGGCTTGAAATCATCTTTGTAATGTGAAAACAACTCTAAAGCTGGCGATAAAGTGGTTTGGCAAACCGGTATTGAACTAGAATTGAGAAAACTCGTTGTTTTTCGAAAATCCAAAGGCTAACCCCTGTGGACTTTCTTGGCAATATCCAAAAATGTATGGTTGGCTTGAAATCATCTTTGTAATGTACAAAACAAGTGTAAACTGGTCGATAAAGTGGTTTGACAGCTGGTATTGAACCAGAATTGAGAAAACTCGTTGTTCTTCGAAAAAACCGAAGGCCAAACCCTTTGGACTTTCATGGCAATATCCAAAAAAATTGAAAATTCCCAAAATGTACGTTTGGCTTGAAATCATCTTCGTATTGTAGACAACAAGTGCAAACTGGTCGATAAAGTGGATTGAGAGCTGGTATTGATCCAGAATTGAGAAAACTCGTTGTTCTTCGAAAAAACCGATGGCTAAACCCTTTGGACTTTCATGGCAATATCCAAAAAAATTTCAAAATTCTAAAAATGTACGGTTGGCTTGAAATCATCTTTGTAATGTACAAAACAAGCGTAAACTGGTCGATAAAGTGGTTTGACAGCTGGTATTGATCCAGAATTGAGAAAACTCTTTGTTCTTCGAAAAAACCGAAGGCTAAACCCTTTGGACTTTCATGGCAATATCCAAAAAAATTGAAAATTCCCAAAATGTACGTTTGGCTTGAAATTATCTTCGTATTGTAGACAACAAGTGCAAACAGGTCGATAAAGTGGTTTGAAAGCTGGTATTGATCCAGAATTTAGAAAACTCGTTGTTCTTCGAAAAAACCGATGGCTAAACCCTTTGGACTTTCATGGCAATATCCAAAAAAATTTCAAAATTCCAAAATGTACGGTTGGCTTGAAATCATCTTTGTAATGTACAAAACAAGTGTAAACTGGTCGATAAAGTGGTTTGACAGCTGGTATTGAACCAGAATTGAGAAAACTCGCTGTTCTTCGAAAAAACCGAAGGCTAAACCCTTTGGACTTTCATGGCAATATCCAAAAAAATTGAAAATTCCCAAAATGTACGTTTGGCTTGAAATCATCTTCGTATTGTAGACAACAAGTGCAGACAGGTAGATAAAGTGGTTTGATAGCTGGTGTTGATCCAGAATTGAGAAAACTCGTTGTTCTTCGAAAAAACCGAAGGCTCAACCCTTTGGACTTTCATGGCAATATCCAAAAAAATTGAAAATTCCCAAAATGTACGTTTGGCTTGAAATCATCTTCGTATTGTAGACAACAAGTGCAAGCAAAGTCGATAAAGTGGATTGATAGTGGTATTGATCGAAATTAAGAAAACTTCGTTGTTCTTGAAAAAACCGATGGCCAAACCCTTTGGACTTTCATGGCAATATCCAAAAAAATTTCAAAATTCCAAAAATGTACGGTTGGCTTGAAATCATCTTTGTAATGTACAAAACAAGTGTAAACTGGTCGATAAAGTGGTTTGACAGCTGGTATTGAACCAGAATTGAGAAAACTCGTTGTTCTTCGAAAAAACCGAAGGCTAAACCCTTTGGACTTTCATGGCAATATCCAAAAAAATTGAAAATTCCCAAAATGTACGTTTGGCTTGAAATCATCTTCGTATTATGTAGACAACAAGTGCAAGCAATTCGATAAAGTGGATTGATAGTGGTATTGATCCGAATTAAGAAAACTTCGTTGTTCTTGAAAAAACCGATGGCCAAACCCTTTGGACTTTCATGGCAATATCAAAAAATTTCAAAATTCAAAAATGTACGGTTGGCTTGAAATCATCTTTGTAATGTACAAAACAAGTGTAAACTGGTCGATAAAGTGGTTTGACGATCTGGTATTGAACCAGAATTGAGAAAACTCGTTGTTCTTCGAAAAAACCGAAGGCTAAACCCTTTGGACTTTCATGGCAATATCCAAAAAAATTGAAAATTCCCAAAATGTACGTTTGGCTTGAAATCATCTTCGTATTGTAGACAACAAGTGCAAACTGGTCGATAAAGTGGATTGAGAGCTGGTATTGATCCAGAATTGAGAAAACTCGTTGTTCTTCGAAAAAACCGATGGCTAAACCCTTTGGACTTTCATGGCAATATCCAAAAAAATTTCAAAATTCCAAAAATGTACGGTTGGCTTGAAATCATCTTTGTAATGTACAAAACAAGCGTAAACTGGTCGATAAAGTGGTTTGACAGCTGGTATTGAACCAGAATTGAGAAAACTCGTTGTTTTTCAAAAAACCGAAGGCTAAACCCATTGACTTTCATGGCAATATCCAAAAAAATGAAAAAATCCAAAAAGGTATGGATGGCTTGAAATCATCTTTGTAATGTAGAAAACAACTCTAAACTGGCGATAAAGTGGCTTGACAGCTGGTACTGAACTAGAATTGAGAAAACTCGTTGTTTTTCGAAAATCCAAAGGCTAACCCCTGTGGACTTTCTTGGCAATATCCAAAAATGTATGGTTGGCTTGAAATCATCTTTGTAATGGACAAAACAAGTGTAAACTGGTCGATAAAGTGGTTTGACAGCTGGTATTGATCCAGAATTGAGAAAACTCTTTGTTCTTCGAAAAAACCGAAGGCTAAACCCTTTGGACTTTCATGGCAATATCCAAAAAAATTGAAAATTCCCAAAATGTACGTTTGGCTTGAAATTATCTTCGTATTGTAGACAACAAGTGCAAACAGGTCGATAAAGTGGTTTGAAAGCTGGTATTGATCCAGAATTTAGAAAACTCGTTGTTCTTCGAAAAAACCGATGGCTAAACCCTTTGGACTTTCATGGCAATATCCAAAAAAATTTCAAAATTCCAAAATGTACGGTTGGCTTGAAATCATCTTTGTAATGTACAAAACAAGTGTAAACTGGTCGATAAAGTGGTTTGACAGCTGGTATTGAACCATAATTGAGAAAACTCGCTGTTCTTCGAAAAAACCGAAGGCTAAACCCTTTGGACAATTCCACAGATGTACGTTTGGCTTGAAATCATCTTCGTAATGTAGACAACAAGTGCAAACCGGTCGATAAAGTGGTTTGACAGCTGGTATTGAACCCGAATTGAGAAAACTCGTAGTTTTTCAAAAAACCGAAGGGTAACCCCTTTGACTTTCATGGCAATATCCAAAAAATGAAAAATTCCAAAAAGGTATGGATGGCTTGAAATCATCTTCGTAATGTATAAAACAACTCTAAACTGGGGATAATGTGGTTTGACAGCAGGTATTGAACCAGAATTGAGAAAACTCGTTGTTTTTCGAAAAAACCAAAGGCTATCCCGTTTTGATTTTCATAGCAATATCCAAAAAATTTGAAAAATTCCAAAAAGGTACGGATGGCTTGAAATCATCTTTGTAATGTGGAAAATAAGTGTAAACTGGGCGATAAAGTGGTTTGACAGCTGGTACTGAACTAGAATTGAGAAAACTCGTTGTTTTTCGAAAATCCAAAGGCTAACCCCTGTGGACTTTCTTGGCAATATCCAAAAAAATTTCAAAATTCCAAAAATGTACGGTCGGCTTGAAATCATCTTTGTAATGTACAAAACAAGTGTAAACTGGTCGATAAAGTGGTTTGACAGCTGGTATTGAACCAGAATTGAGAAAACTCGTTGTTCTTCGAAAAAACCGAAGGCTAAACCCTTTCATGACAATATCAAAAAATTGAAAATTCCAAGGATGTACGTTTGGCTTGAAATCATCTTCGTAATGTAGACAACAAGTGCAAACAGGTCGATAAAGTGGTTTGACGGTGGTATTGAACCGAATTGAGAAAACTTCGTTGTTTTTCAAAAACCGAAGGCTAACCCTTTGACTTTCATGGCAATATCAAAAAATGAAAAATTCAAAAATGTATGGATGGCTTGAAATCATCTTTGTAATGTATAAAACAACTCTAAAGCTGGGGGATAATGTGGTTTGACGGTGGTATTGAACGAATTGAGAAAACTTCGTTTTTTTTGAAAAAACCAAAAGGCTATCCCTTTGGACTTTCATGGCAATATCAAAAAATTGAAAAATTCAAAAATGTACGTTTGGCTTGAAATCATCTTTGTAATGTAGAAAACAAGTGCAAACAAGTCGATAAAGTGGTTTGACGGTGGTATTGAACGAGAATTGAAAACTTCGTTGTTTTTGAAAAAACCGAAGGCTAACCCTTTGGACTTTCATGGCAATATCCAAAAAATTGAAAATTTCAAAGATGTACGGTTGGCTTGAAATCATCTTTGTAATGTAGAAAACAAGTGTAAAGCAAGTCGATAAAGTGGTTTGATGGTGGTATTGAACGAATTGAGAAAACTTCGTTGTTTTTCAAAAACCGAAGGCTAACCCTTTGACTTTCATGGCAATATCAAAAAATGAAAAATTCAAAAAGGTATGGATGGCTTGAAATCATCTTTGTAATGTAGAAAACAACTCTAAAGCTGTCGATAAAGTGGTTTGACGGTGGTATTGAACGAGAATTGAGAAAACTTCGTTGTTTTTGAAAAACCGAAGGCTAACCCTTTGGACTTTCATGGCAATATCAAAAAATTGAAAAATTCAAAGATGTACGTTTGGCTTGAAATCATCTTTGTAATGTAGAAAACAAGTGCAAACAAGTCGATAAAGTGGTTTGACGGTGGTATTGATCCGAATTGAGAAAACTTCGTTGTTTTTGAAAAAAACCGAAGGCTAAACCCTTTGGACTTTCATGGCAATATCCAAAAAATTGAAAAATTCAAAAATGTACGGTTGGCTTGAAATCATCTTTGTAATGTACAAAACAAGTGTAAGCAAGTCGATAAAGTGGTTTGGCATTTGGTATTGAACGAAATTGAGAAAACTCGTTGTTTTTGAAAAAACCGAAGGCTAAACCCTTTGGACTTTCATGGCAATATCAAAAAATTGAAAATTCAAAGATGTACGTTTGGCTTGAAATCATCTTCGTAATGTAGACAACAAGGGCAAGCAATTCGATAAAGTGGTTTGGCACGGTGGTATTGATCGAATTGAGAAAACTTCGTTGTTTTGAAAAAACCGAAGGCTAACCCTTTGGACTTTCATGGCAATATCAAAAAATTGAAAAATTTCAAAAATGTACAGTTGGCTTGAAATCATCTTTGTAATGTACAAAACAAGCGTAAAGCTAGTCGATAAAGTGGTTTGGCAATTTGGTATTGAACAGAATTGAGAAAACTCGTTTTTCTTCGAAAAAACCGATGGCTAACCCCTTTGGACTTTCATGGCAACATCAAAAAATTGAAAATTCAAAGATGTACGTTTGGCTTGAAATCATCTTCGTAATGTAGACAACAAGTGCAAGCAATTCGATAAAGTGGTTTGGCGGTGGTATTGAACGAATTGAGAAAACTTCGTTGTTTTTCAGAAAAAACCGAAGGCTAACCCTTTGACTTTCATGGCAATATCAAAAAATGAAAAATTCAAAAAGGTATGGATGGCTTGAAATCATCTTCGTAATGTGAAAACAATTCTAAGCTGGCGATAAAGTGAAGCAGCGGTGGTATTGAACTAGAATTGAGAAAACTTCGTTGTTTTGAAAAATCAAAAGGCTAACCCTTTGGACTTTCTTGGCAATATCCAAAAAAATGTATGGTTGGCTTGAAATCATCTTTGTAATGTACAAAACAAGTGTAAACTGGTCGATAAAGTGGTTTGACCGCTGGTATTGAACCAGAATTGAGAAAACTCGTTGTTCTTCGAAAAAACCGAAGGCTAAACCCTTTGGACTTTCATGGCAATATCCAAAAAAATTGAAAATTCCAAAAATGTACGTTTGGCTTGAAATCATCTTCGTAATGTAGACAACAAGTGCAAGCAATTCGATAAAGTGGTTTGACAAATTTGGTATTGATCCGAATTGAGAAAACTTCGTTGTTCTTGAAAAAACCGATGGCTAAACCCTTTGGACTTTCATGGCAATATCAAAAAATTGAAAAATTCAAAAATGTACGGTTGGCTTGAAATCATCTTTGTAATGTACAAAACAAGTGTAAAAGTCGATAAAGTGGTTTGACGGTGGTATTGAACGAAATTGAGAAAACTTCGTTGTTCTTGAAAAAACCGAAGGCTAAACCCTTTCATGGCAATATCAAAAAATTTTCAAAGATGTACGTTTGGGTTGAAATCATCTTAGTAATGTAGACAACAAGGGCAAGCAATTCGATAAAACTTTGGTATTGAATCAGAATTGAAAACTTCGTTGTTTTTGAAAAAACCGATGGCTAACCCCTTTGGACTTTCATGGCAACATCCAAAAAAATTGAAAATTCCACAGATGTACGTTTGGCTTGAAATCATCTTCGTAATGTAGACAACAAGTGCAAACCGGTCGATAAAGTGGTTTGGCGGTGGTATTGAACCGAATTGAGAAAACTTCGTTGTTTTTCAAAAAAGCGAAGGCTAACCCTTTGACTTTCATGGCAATATCAAAAAATGAAAAATTCAAAAAGGTATGGATGGCTTGAAATCATCTTCGTAATGTGAAAACAACTCTAAAGCTGGGGATAATGTGGTTTGGCGGTGGTATTGAACGAAATGAGAAAACTTCGTTGTTTTTGAAAAAACCGAAGGCTAACCCTTTGGACTTTCATGGCAATATCAAAAAATTGAAAAATTCAAAAATGTACCTTTGGCTTGAAATCATCTTTGTAATGTGGAAAACAAGTGTAAAGCAAGTCGATAAAGTGGTTTGACAATTTGGTATTGAACTAGAATTGAGAAAACTTCGTTGTTTTTGAAAAAACCGAAAAGCTAACCCTTTGGACTTTCATGGCAATATCAAAAAATTGAAAAATTCAAAAATGTACGGTCGGCTTGAAATCATCTTTGTAATGTACAAAACAAGTGTAAACTGGTCGATAAAGTGGTTTGACAGCTGGTATTGAACCAGAATTGAGAAAACTCGTTGTTCTTCGAAAAAACCGAAGGCTAAACCCTTTGGACTTTCATGGCAATATCCAAAAAAATTGAAAATTTCAAAGATGTACGTTTGGCTTGAAATCATCTTCGTAATGTAGACAACAAGGGCAAACAGGTCGATAAAGTGGTTTGACAGCGTGTATTGATCCAGAATTGAGAAAACTCGTTGTTTTTGAAAAAACCGAAGGCTAACCCCTTTGGGCTTTCATGGCAATATCCAAAAAAATTGAAAAATTCCAAAAATGTACAGTTGGCTTGAAATCATCTTTGTAATGTACAAAACAAGCGTAAACGGGTCGATAAAGTGGTTTGACTACTGGTATTGAAACAGAATTGAGAAAACTCGTTTTTCTTCGAAAAAACCGATGGCTAACACCTTTGGACATTCATGGCAACATCCAAAAAAATTGAAAATTCCACAGATGTACGTTTGGCTTGAAATCATCTTCGTAATGTAGGCAACAAGTGCAAACCGGTAGATAAAGTGGTTTGACAGCTGGTATTGAACCCGAATTGAGAAAACTCGTTGTTTTTCAAAAAACCGAAGGCTAACCTTTGACTTTCATGGCAATATCAAAAAATGAAAAATTCAAAAAAGGTATGGATGGCTTGAAATCATCTTCGTAATGTGAAAACAACTCTAAAGCTGGGGATAATGTGGTTTGGCGGTGGTATTGAACGAAATTGAGAAAACTTCGTTGTTCTTGAAAAAACCGAAGGCTAACCCTTTGGACTTTCATGGCAATATCAAAAAATTGAAAATTTCAAAGATGTACCTTTGGCTTGAAATCATCTTAGTAATGTAGACAACAAGTGCAAGCTGGTCGATAAAGTGGTTTGGCAAACGTGTATTGAACCGAATTGAGAAAACTTCGTTGTTTTTGAAAAAACCGAAAGCTAACCCTTTGACTTTCATGGCAATATCAAAAAATTGAAAAATTCAAAAATGTACGGTTGGCTTGAAATCATCTTTGTAATGTACAAAACAAGTGTAAGCTAGTCGATAAAGTGGTTTGGCGGTGGTATTGAACGAATTGAGAAAACTTCGTTGTTCTTGAAAAAACCGAAGGCTAAACCCTTTGGACTTTCATGGCAATATCAAAAAATTGAAAATTTCAAAGATGTACCTTTGGCTTGAAATCATCTTACGTAATGTAGACAACAAAGGCAAGCAGGTCGATAAAGTGGTTTGGCGGCGTGTATTGATCGAATTGAGAAAACTTCGTTGTTTTTGAAAAAACCGAAGGCTAACCCTTTGGGCTTTCATGGCAATATCAAAAAATTGAAAAATTCAAAAATGTACGGTTGGCTTGAAATCATCTTTGTAATGTGGAAAACAAGCGTAAAGCTGGTCGATAAAGTGGTTTGACGGTGGTATTGAACGAAATTGAGAAAACTTCGTTTTTTTTGAAAAAACCGATGGCTAACCCTTTGGACTTTCATGGCAATATCAAAAAATTGAAAATTCCAAAGATGTACACTTGGCTTGAAATCATCTTTGTAATGTAGACAACAAGTGCAAAGCTTGGTCGATAAAGTGGTTTGACGGTGGTATTGAACCGAATTGAGAAAACTTCGTTGTTTTCAAAAAAGCGAAGGCTAACCCTTTGACTTTCATGGCAATATCAAAAAATGAAAAATTCAAAAAGGTATGGATGGCTTGAAATCATCTTCGTAATGTGAAAACAACTCTAAGCTGGGGATAAAGTGGTTTGGCGGTGGTATTGAACGAATTGAGAAAACTTCGTTGTTCTTGAAAAAACCGAAGGCTAAACCCTTTGGACTTTCATGGCAATATCAAAAAATTGAAAATTTCAAAGATGTACCTTTGGCTTGAAATCATCTTCGTAATGTAGACAACAAGGGCAAGCAATTCGATAAAGTGGTTTGACGGTGTGTATTGATCGAAATTGAGAAAACTTCGTTGTTTTTGAAAAAACCGAAGGCTAACCCTTTGGGCTTTCATGGCAATATCAAAAAATTGAAAAATTCAAAAATGTACGGTTGGCTTGAAATGATCTTTGTAATGTACAAAACAAGCGTGAACTAGTCGATAAAGTGGTTTGGCGGTGGTATTGAACGAGAATTGAGAAAACTCGTTTTCTTGAAAAACCGATGGCTAACCCTTTGGACTTTCATGGCAACATCAAAAAATTGAAAATTCCACAGATGTACACTTGGCTTGAAATCATCTTCGTAATGTAGACAACAAGTGCAAGCAGGTCGATAAAGTGGTTTGGCGGTGGTATTGAACCGAATTGAGAAAACTTCGTTGTTTTTCAAAAAGCGAAGGCTAACCTTTGACTTTCATGGCAATATCAAAAAATGAAAAATTCAAAAAGGTATGGATGGCTTGAAATCATCTTCGTAATGTGAAAACAACTCTAAAGCTGGGGATAAAGTGGTTTGGCGGTGGTATTGAACGAATTGAGAAAACTTCGTTGTTCTTGAAAAAACCGAAGGCTAAACCCTTTGGACTTTCATGGCAATATCAAAAAATTGAAAATTTCAAAGATGTACCTTTGGCTTGAAATCATCTTCGTAATGTAGACAACAAGGGCAAGCAATTCGATAAAGTGGTTTTGGCGTGTATTGATCGAAATTGAGAAAACTTCGTTGTTTTTGAAAAAACCGAAGGCTAACCCTTTGGGCTTTCATGGCAATATCAAAAAATTGAAAAATTCAAAAATGTACGGTTGGCTTGAAATGATCTTTGTAATGTACAAAACAAGCGTGAACTAGTCGATAAAGTGGTTTGGCGGTGGTATTGAACGAGAATTGAGAAAACTTCGTTTTTCTTGAAAAACCGATGGCTAACCCTTTGGACTTTCATGGCAACATCAAAAAATTGAAAATTCCACAGATGTACACTTGGCTTGAAATCATCTTCGTAATGTAGACAACAAGTGCAAGCAATTCGATAAAGTGGTTTGGCGGTGGTATTGAACCGAATTGAGAAAACTTCGTTGTTTTTCAAAAAGCGAAGGCTAACCCTTTGACTTTCATGGCAATATCAAAAAATGAAAAATTCAAAAAGGTATGGATGGCTTGAAATCATCTTCGTAATGTGAAAACAACTCTAAAGCTGGGGATAATGTGGTTTGGCGGTGGTATTGAACGAATTGAGAAAACTTCGTTGTTCTTGAAAAAACCGAAGGCTAAACCCTTTGGACTTTCATGGCAATATCAAAAAATTGAAAATTTCAAAGATGTACCTTTGGCTTGAAATCATCTTAAGTAATGTAGACAACAAGGGCAAGCAATTCGATAAAGTGGTTTGGGCGTGTATTGATCGAAATTGAGAAAACTTCGTTGTTTTTGAAAAAACCGAAGGCTAACCTTTGGGCTTTCATGGCAATATCAAAAAATTGAAAAATTCAAAAATGTACGGTTGGCTTGAAATGATCTTTGTAATGTACAAAACAAGCGTGAAGCTAGTCGATAAAGTGGTTTGGCGGTGGTATTGAACGAATTGAGAAAACTCGTTTTCTTGAAAAACCGATGGCTAACCCTTTGGACTTTCATGGCAACATCAAAAAATTGAAAATTCCACAGATGTACACTTGGCTTGAAATCATCTTACGTAATGTAGACAACAAGTGCAAAGCAGGTCGATAAAGTGGTTTGGCGGTGGTATTGAACCGAATTGAGAAAACTTCGTTGTTTTTCAAAAAGCGAAGGCTAACCTTTGACTTTCATGGCAATATCAAAAAATGAAAAATTCAAAAAGGTATGGATGGCTTGAAATCATCTTCGTAATGTGAAAACAACTCTAAAGCTGGGGATAAAGTGGTTTGGCGGTGGTATTGAACGAGAATTGAAAACTTCGTTGTTCTTGAAAAAACGAAGGCTAAACCCTTTGGACTTTCATGGCAATATCAAAAAATTGAAAATTTCAAAGATGTACCTTTGGCTTGAAATCATCTTCGTAATGTAGACAACAAGGGCAAGCAATTCGATAAAGTGGTTTGACGGCGTGTATTGATCGAAATTGAGAAAACTTCGTTGTTTTTGAAAAAACGAAGGCTAACCCTTTGGGCTTTCATGGCAATATCAAAAAATTGAAAAATTCAAAAATGTACGGTTGGCTTGAAATGATCTTTGTAATGTACAAAACAAGCGTGAAGCTAGTCGATAAAGTGGTTTGGCGGTGGTATTGAACGAATTGAGAAAACTTCGTTTTTCTTGAAAAAACCGATGGCTAACCCTTTGGACTTTCATGGCAACATCAAAAAATTGAAAATTCCACAGATGTACACTTGGCTTGAAATCATCTTCGTAATGTAGACAACAAGTGCAAGCAATTCGATAAAGTGGTTTGGCACGGTGGTATTGAACCGAATTGAGAAAACTTCGTTGTTTTTCAAAAAAGCGAAGGCTAACCCTTTGACTTTCATGGCAATATCAAAAAATGAAAAATTCAAAAAGGTATGGATGGCTTGAAATCATCTTCGTAATGTGAAAACAACTCTAAAGCTGGGGATAAAGTGGTTTGGCGGTGGTATTGAACGAATTGAGAAAACTTCGTTGTTCTTGAAAAAACCGAAGGCTAAACCCTTTGGACTTTCATGGCAATATCAAAAAATTGAAAATTTCAAAGATGTACCTTTGGCTTGAAATCATCTTACGTAATGTAGACAACAAGGGCAAGCAATTCGATAAAGTGGTTTGGCGGCGTGTATTGATCGAAATTGAGAAAACTTCGTTGTTTTTGAAAAAACCGAAGGCTAACCCTTTGGGCTTTCATGGCAATATCAAAAAATTGAAAAATTCAAAAATGTACGGTTGGCTTGAAATGATCTTTGTAATGTACAAAACAAGCGTGAAGCTAGTCGATAAAGTGGTTTGGCGGTGGTATTGAACGAAATTGAAAACTCGTTTTCTTGAAAAAACCGATGGCTAACCCTTTGGACTTTCATGGCAACATCAAAAAATTGAAAATTCCACAGATGTACACTTGGCTTGAAATCATCTTACGTAATGTAGACAACAAGTGCAAGCAGGTCGATAAAGTGGTTTGGCGGTGGTATTGAACCGAATTGAGAAAACTTCGTTGTTTTTCAAAAAGCGAAGGCTAACCTTTGACTTTCATGGCAATATCAAAAAATGAAAAATTCAAAAAGGTATGGATGGCTTGAAATCATCTTCGTAATGTGAAAACAACTCTAAAGCTGGGGATAAAGTGGTTTGCGGTGATAAAGTGGTTGTTTTGAAAAAACCGAAGGCTAACCCTTTGGACTTTCATGGCAATATCAAAAAATTGAAAAACAAAAATGTGCGTTTGGCTTGAAATCATCTTTGTAATTGAAAAATTGAACGAATTGAAAACTTCGTTGTTCTTGAAAAAACCGAAGGCTAAACCCTTTGGACTTTCATGGCAATATCAAAAAATTGAAAATTTCAAAGATGTACCTTTGGCTTGAAATCATCTTCGTAATGTAGACAACAAGGGCAAGCAATTCGATAAAGTGGTTTGGCGGCGTGTATTGATCGAAATTGAGAAAACTTCGTTGTTTTTGAAAAAACCGAAGGCTAACCCTTTGGGCTTTCATGGCAATATCAAAAAATTGAAAAATTCAAAAATGTACGGTTGGCTTGAAATGATCTTTGTAATGTACAAAACAAGCGTGGCTGAGTCGATAAAGTGGTTTGGCGGTGGTATTGAACGAAATTGAGAAAACTCGTTTTTCTTCGAAAAAACCGATGGCTAACCCCTTTGGACTTTCATGGCAACATCCAAAAAAATTGAAAATTCCACAGATGTACACTTGGCTTGAAATCATCTTACGTAATGTAGACAACAAGTGCAAGCAATTCGATAAAGTGGTTTGGCGGTGGTATTGAACCGAATTGAAAACTTCGTTGTTTTTCAAAAAGCGAAGGCTAACCTTTGACTTTCATGGCAATATCAAAAAATGAAAAATTCAAAAAGGTATGGATGGCTTGAAATCATCTTACGTAATGTGAAAACAACTCTAAAGCTGGGGATAAAGTGGTTTGGCGGTGGTATTGAACGAATTGAGAAAACTTCGTTGTTCTTGAAAAAACCGAAGGCTAAACCCTTTGGACTTTCATGGCAATATCAAAAAATTGAAAATTTCAAAGATGTACCTTTGGCTTGAAATCATCTTACGTAATGTAGACAACAAGGGCAAGCAATTCGATAAAGTGGTTTGACGCGGTGTATTGATCGAAATTGAGAAAACTTCGTTGTTTTTGAAAAAACCGAAGGCTAACCCTTTGGGCTTTCATGGCAATATCAAAAAATTGAAAAATTCAAAAATGTACGGTTGGCTTGAAATGATCTTTGTAATGTACAAAACAAGCGTGAAGCTAGTCGATAAAGTGGTTTGGCGGTGGTATTGAACGAATTGAGAAAACTTCGTTTTCTTGAAAAAACCGATGGCTAACCCTTTGGACTTTCATGGCAACATCAAAAAATTGAAAATTCCACAGATGTACACTTGGCTTGAAATCATCTTCGTAATGTAGACAACAAGTGCAAGCAATTCGATAAAGTGGTTTGGCGGTGGTATTGAACCGAATTGAGAAAACTTCGTTGTTTTTCAAAAAGCGAAGGCTAACCTTTGACTTTCATGGCAATATCAAAAAATGAAAAATTCAAAAAGGTATGGATGGCTTGAAATCATCTTACGTAATGTGAAAACAACTCTAAAGCTGGGGATAAAGTGGTTTGGTGGTATTGAACGAATTGAGAAAACTTCGTTGTTCTTGAAAAAACCGAAGGCTAAACCCTTTGGACTTTCATGGCAATATCAAAAAATTGAAAATTTCAAAGATGTACCTTTGGCTTGAAATCATCTTCGTAATGTAGACAACAAGGGCAAGCAATTCGATAAAGTGGTTTGGCGTGTATTGATCGAAATTGAGAAAACTTCGTTGTTTTTGAAAAAAACGAAGGCTAACCCTTTGGGCTTTCATGGCAATATCAAAAAATTGAAAAATTCAAAAATGTACGGTTGGCTTGAAATGATCTTTGTAATGTACAAAACAAGCGTGAAGCTGGTCGATAAAGTGGTTTGGCGGTGGTATTGAACGAATTGAAAACTTCGTTTTCTTGAAAAACCGATGGCTAACCCTTTGGACTTTCATGGCAACATCAAAAAATTGAAAATTCCACAGATGTACACTTGGCTTGAAATCATCTTACGTAATGTAGACAACAAGTGCAAGCAATTCGATAAAGTGGTTTGGCGGTGGTATTGAACCGAATTGAGAAAACTTCGTTGTTTTTCAAAAAAGCGAAGGCTAACCTTTGACTTTCATGGCAATATCAAAAAATGAAAAATTCAAAAAGGTATGGATGGCTTGAAATCATCTTCGTAATGTGAAAACAACTCTAAAGCTGGGGATAAAGTGGTTTGGCGGTGGTATTGAACGAATTGAGAAAACTTCGTTGTTCTTGAAAAAACCGAAGGCTAAACCCTTTGGACTTTCATGGCAATATCAAAAAATTGAAAATTTCAAAGATGTACCTTTGGCTTGAAATCATCTTCGTAATGTAGACAACAAGGGCAAGCAATTCGATAAAGTGGTTTGACGGCGTGTATTGATCGAAATTGAGAAAACTTCGTTGTTTTTGAAAAAACCGAAGGCTAACCCTTTGGGCTTTCATGGCAATATCAAAAAATTGAAAAATTCAAAAATGTACGGTTGGCTTGAAATGATCTTTGTAATGTACAAAACAAGCGTGAAGCAAGTCGATAAAGTGGTTTGACGGTGGTATTGAACGAATTGAGAAAACTTCGTTTTTCTTGAAAAACCGATGGCTAAACCTTTGGACTTTCATGGCAACATCAAAAAATTGAAAATTCCACAGATGTACACTTGGCTTGAAATCATCTTACGTAATGTAGACAACAAGTGCAAGCAATTCGATAAAGTGGTTTGGCGGTGGTATTGAACGAATTGAGAAAACTTCGTTGTTTTTGAAAAAAGCGAAGGCTAAACCCTTTGGACTTTCATGGCAATATCAAAAAATTGAAAATTTCAAAGATGTACCTTTGGCTTGAAATCATCTTCGTAATGTAGACAACAAGGGCAAGCAATTCGATAAAGTGGTTTGGCGGCGTGTATTGATCGAAATTGAGAAAACTTCGTTGTTTTTGAAAAAACCGAAAGCTAACCCTTTGGGCTTTCATGGCAATATCAAAAAATTGAAAAATTCAAAAATGTACGGTTGGCTTGAAATGATCTTTGTAATGTACAAAACAAGCGTGAAGCTGGTCGATAAAGTGGTTTGGCGGTGGTATTGAACGAATTGAGAAAACTTCGTTTTTCTTGGAAAAACCGATGGCTAACCCTTTGGACTTTCATGGCAACATCAAAAAATTGAAAATTCCACAGATGTACACTTGGCTTGAAATCATCTTACGTAATGTAGACAACAAGTGCAAGCAATTCGATAAAGTGGTTTGGCGGTGGTATTGAACCGAATTGAGAAAACTTCGTTGTTTTTCAAAAAAGCGAAGGCTAACCTTTGACTTTCATGGCAATATCAAAAAAATGAAAAATTCAAAAAGGTATGGATGGCTTGAAATCATCTTCGTAATGTAGAAAACAAGTCTAAGCTGGGGATAAAGTGGTTTGGCGGTGGTATTGAACGAATTGAGAAAACTTCGTTGTTCTTGAAAAAACCGAAGGCTAACCCTTTGGACTTTCATGGCAATATCAAAAAATTGAAAATTTCAAAGATGTACGGATGGCTTGAAATCATCTTTGTAATGTAGAAAACAAGTGTAAAGCTGGTCGATAAAGTGGTTTGGCAATTTGGTATTGAACGAATTGAGAAAACTTCGTTGTTTTTGAAAAAACCGAAAGCTAACCCTTTGGACTTTCATGGCAATATCAAAAAATTGAAAATTCAAAAATGTACCTTTGGCTTGAAATCATCTTTGTAATGTAGAAAACAAGTCTAAATTCGATAAACGGTGGTATTGAACGAATTGAAAACTTCGTTGTTCTTGAAAAAACCGAAGGCTAAACCCTTTGGACTTTCATGGCAATATCAAAAAATTGAAAATTTCAAAGATGTACCTTTGGCTTGAAATCATCTTACGTAATGTAGACAACAAGGGCAAGCAATTCGATAAAGTGGTTTGGCGGCGTGTATTGATCGAATTGAGAAAACTTCGTTGTTTTTGAAAAAACGAAAGCTAACCCTTTGGGCTTTCATGGCAATATCAAAAAATTGAAAAATTCAAAAATGTACGGTTGGCTTGAAATGATCTTTGTAATGTACAAAACAAGCGTGAAGCTAGTCGATAAAGTGGTTTGGCGGTGGTATTGAACGAATTGAGAAAACTCGTTTTCTTGGAAAAACCGATGGCTAACCCTTTGGACTTTCATGGCAACATCAAAAAATTGAAAATTCCACAGATGTACACTTGGCTTGAAATCATCTTCGTAATGTAGACAACAAGTGCAAGCAATTCGATAAAGTGGTCGGCAATTTGGTATTGAACCGAATTGAGAAAACTTCGTTGTTTTTCAAAAAGCGAAGGCTAACCTTTGACTTTCATGGCAATATCAAAAAATGAAAAATTCAAAAAGGTATGGATGGCTTGAAATCATCTTCGTAATGTGAAAACAACTCTAAAGCTGGGGATAAAGTGGTTTGGCGGTGGTATTGAACGAATTGAGAAAACTTCGTTGTTCTTGAAAAAACCGAAGGCTAAACCCTTTGGACTTTCATGGCAATATCAAAAAATTGAAAATTTCAAAGATGTACCTTTGGCTTGAAATCATCTTACGTAATGTAGACAACAAGGTGCAAGCAATTCGATAAAGTGGTTTGGCGGCGTGTATTGATCGAAATTGAGAAAACTTCGTTGTTTTTGAAAAAACCGAAAGCTAACCCTTTGGGCTTTCATGGCAATATCAAAAAATTGAAAAATTCAAAAATGTACGGTTGGCTTGAAATGATCTTTGTAATGTACAAAACAAGCGTGAAGCTAGTCGATAAAGTGGTTTGGCAGTGGTATTGAACGAGAATTGAAAACTTCGTTTTTCTTGAAAAAACCGATGGCTAACCCTTTGGACTTTCATGGCAACATCAAAAAATTGAAAATTCCACAGATGTACACTTGGCTTGAAATCATCTTACGTAATGTAGACAACAAGTGCAAGCAAGTCGATAAAGTGGTTTGGCGGTGGTATTGAACCGAATTGAGAAAACTTCGTTGTTTTTCAAAAAGCGAAGGCTAACCTTTGACTTTCATGGCAATATCAAAAAATGAAAAATTCAAAAAGGTATGGATGGCTTGAAATCATCTTCGTAATGTGAAAACAACTCTAAAGCGGGGATAAAGTGGTTTGGCGGTGGTATTGAACGAATTGAGAAAACTTCGTTGTTCTTGAAAAAACCGAAGGCTAACCCTTTGGACTTTCATGGCAATATCAAAAAATTGAAAATTTCAAAGATGTACCTTTGGCTTGAAATCATCTTACGTAATGTAGACAACAAGTGCAAGCAATTCGATAAAGTGGTTTGCGGTGGTATTGAACGAATTGAGAAAACTTCGTTGTTTTTGAAAAAACGAAGGCTAACCCTTTGGACTTTCATGGCAATATCAAAAAATTGAAAATTTCAAAAATGTACCTTTGGCTTGAAATCATCTTCGTAATGTGAAAACAACTCTAAGCTGGGTCGATAAAGTGGTTTGGCGGTGGTATTGAACGAAATTGAGAAAACTTCGTTGTTCTTGAAAAACCGAAGGCTAAACCCTTTGGACTTTCATGGCAATATCAAAAAATTGAAAATTTCAAAGATGTACCTTTGGCTTGAAATCATCTTCGTAATGTAGACAACAAGGGCAAGCAATTCGATAAAGTGGTTTGGGCGTGTATTGATCGAATTGAGAAAACTTCGTTGTTTTTGAAAAAACCGAAAGCTAACCCTTTGGGCTTTCATGGCAATATCAAAAAATTGAAAAATTCAAAAATGTACGGTTGGCTTGAAATGATCTTTGTAATGTACAAAACAAGCGTGAAGCTAGTCGATAAAGTGGTTTGGCGGTGGTATTGAACGAAATTGAGAAAACTTCGTTTTCTTGAAAAACCGATGGCTAACCCTTTGGACTTTCATGGCAACATCAAAAAATTGAAAATTCCACAGATGTACACTTGGCTTGAAATCATCTTACGTAATGTAGACAACAAGTGCAAGCAGGTCGATAAAGTGGTTTGGCGGTGGTATTGAACCGAATTGAGAAAACTTCGTTGTTTTTCAAAAAGCGAAGGCTAACCTTTGACTTTCATGGCAATATCAAAAAATGAAAAATTCAAAAAGGTATGGATGGCTTGAAATCATCTTTCGTAATGTGAAAACAACTCTAAAGCTGGGGATAAAGTGGTTTGGCGGTGGTATTGAACGAATTGAGAAAACTTCGTTGTTCTTGAAAAAACCGAAGGCTAAACCCTTTGGACTTTCATGGCAATATCAAAAAATTGAAAATTTCAAAGATGTACCTTTGGCTTGAAATCATCTTACGTAATGTAGACAACAAGGGCAAGCAATTCGATAAAGTGGTTTGGCGGCGTGTATTGATCGAAATTGAGAAAACTTCGTTGTTTTTGAAAAAACCGAAAGCTAACCCTTTGGGCTTTCATGGCAATATCAAAAAATTGAAAAATTCAAAAATGTACGGTTGGCTTGAAATGATCTTTGTAATGTACAAAACAAGCGTGAGCTAGTCGATAAAGTGGTTTGGCGGTGGTATTGAACGAATTGAGAAAACTTCGTTTTCTTGAAAAAACCGATGGCTAACCCTTTGGACTTTCATGGCAACATCAAAAAATTGAAAATTCCACAGATGTACACTTGGCTTGAAATCATCTTCGTAATGTAGACAACAAGTGCAAGCAATTCGATAAAGTGGTTTGGCGGTGGTATTGAACCGAATTGAGAAAACTTCGTTGTTTTTCAAAAAGCGAAGGCTAACCTTTGACTTTCATGGCAATATCAAAAAATGAAAAATTCAAAAAGGTATGGATGGCTTGAAATCATCTTCGTAATGTGAAAACAACTCTAAAGCTGGGGATAAAGTGGTTTGGCGGTGGTATTGAACGAGAATTGAGAAAACTTCGTTTTCTTTGAAAAAACCGATGGCTAACCCTTTGGACTTTCATGGCAATATCAAAAAATTGAAAATTTCAAAGATGTACACTTGGCTTGAAATCATCTTCGTAATGTAGACAACAAGTGCAAGCAATTCGATAAAGTGGTTTGGCGGTGGTATTGAACGAATTGAGAAAACTTCGTTGTTTTTCAAAAAAGCGAAGGCTAACCCTTTGACTTTCATGGCAATATCAAAAAAATGAAAAATTCAAAAAGGTATGGATGGCTTGAAATCATCTTTGTAATGTGAAAACAAGTGAAAAAGCTCTAAAGGGGATAAAGTGGTTTGGCGGTGGTATTGAACGAATTGAGAAAACTTCGTTGTTCTTGAAAAAACCGAAGGCTAAACCCTTTGGACTTTCATGGCAATATCAAAAAATTGAAAATTTCAAAGATGTACCTTTGGCTTGAAATCATCTTCGTAATGTAGACAACAAGGGCAAGCAATTCGATAAAGTGGTTTGGCGGCGTGTATTGATCGAAATTGAGAAAACTTCGTTGTTTTTGAAAAACCGAAGGCTAACCCTTTGGGCTTTCATGGCAATATCAAAAAATTGAAAAATTCAAAAATGTACGGTTGGCTTGAAATGATCTTTGTAATGTACAAAACAAGCGTGAAGCTAGTCGATAAAGTGGTTTGGCGGTGGTATTGAACGAATTGAGAAAACTTCGTTGTTCTTGAAAAAACCGATGGCTAACCCTTTGGACTTTCATGGCAACATCAAAAAATTGAAAATTCCACAGATGTACACTTGGCTTGAAATCATCTTACGTAATGTAGACAACAAGTGCAAGCAATTCGATAAAGTGGTTTGGCGGTGGTATTGAACCGAATTGAGAAAACTTCGTTGTTTTTCAAAAAGCGAAGGCTAACCCTTTGACTTTCATGGCAATATCAAAAAAATGAAAAATTCAAAAAGGTATGGATGGCTTGAAATCATCTTTGTAATGTGAAAACAACTCTAAAGCTGGGGATAAAGTGGTTTGGCGGTGGTATTGAACGAATTGAGAAAACTTCGTTTTCTTGGAAAAACCGATGGCTAACCCTTTGGACTTTCATGGCAACATCAAAAAATTGAAAATTCCACAGATGTACACTTGGCTTGAAATCATCTTACGTAATGTAGACAACAAGTGCAAGCAATTCGATAAAGTGGTTTGGCGGTGGTATTGAACGAATTGAGAAAACTTCGTTGTTTTTCAAAAAAGCGAAGGCTAACCCTTTGACTTTCATGGCAATATCAAAAAATGAAAAATTCAAAAAGGTATGGATGGCTTGAAATCATCTTTGTAATGTGAAAACAACTCTAAAGCTGGGGATAAAGTGGTTTGGCGGTGGTATTGAACGAAATTGAGAAAACTTCGTTGTTCTTGAAAAACCGAAGGCTAAACCCTTTGGACTTTCATGGCAATATCAAAAAATTGAAAAATTCAAAGATGTACCTTTGGCTTGAAATCATCTTTGTAATGTAGACAACAAGTGCAAGCAATTCGATAAAGTGGTTTGGCGGTGGTATTGAACGAATTGAGAAAACTTCGTTGTTTTTGAAAAAAGCGAAGGCTAACCCTTTGACTTTCATGGCAATATCAAAAAATTGAAAAATTCAAAAATGTATGGATGGCTTGAAATCATCTTTGTAATGTACAAAACAAGCGTAAAGCTGGTCGATAAAGTGGTTTGGCAATTTGGTATTGAACGAAATTGAGAAAACTTCGTTGTTCTTGAAAAAACCGAAGGCTAAACCCTTTGGACTTTCATGGCAATATCAAAAAATTGAAAATTTCAAAGATGTACCTTTGGCTTGAAATCATCTTCGTAATGTAGACAACAAGGGCAAGCAATTCGATAAAGTGGTTTGGCGGTGTATTGATCGAAATTGAGAAAACTTCGTTGTTTTTGAAAAAACCGAAGGCTAACCCTTTGGGCTTTCATGGCAATATCAAAAAATTGAAAAATTCAAAAATGTACGGTTGGCTTGAAATGATCTTTGTAATGTACAAAACAAGCGTGAAGTCGATAAAGTCGATAAAGTGGTTTGGCGGTGGTATTGAACGAAAATTGAGAAAACGATTCGTTTTCTTGGAAAAACCGATGGCTAACCCTTTGGACTTTCATGGCAACATCAAAAAATTGAAAATTCCACAGATGTACACTTGGCTTGAAATCATCTTACGTAATGTAGACAACAAGTGCAAGCAATTCGATAAAGTGGTTTGGCGGTGGTATTGAACCGAATTGAGAAAACTTCGTTGTTTTTCAAAAAGCGAAGGCTAAACCTTTGACTTTCATGGCAATATCAAAAAAATGAAAAATTCAAAAAGGTATGGATGGCTTGAAATCATCTTAGTAATGTGAAAACAACTCTAAACTGGGGATAAAGTGGTTTGACAGCTGGTATTGAACCAGAATTGAGAAAACTCGTTGTTCTTCGAAAAAACCGAAGGCTAAACCCTTTGGACTTTCATGGCAATATCCAAAAAAATTGAAAATTTCAAAGATGTACCTTTGGCTTGAAATCATCTTCGTAATGTAGACAACAAGGGCAAACAGGTCGATAAAGTGGTTTGACAGCGTGTATTGATCCAGAATTGAGAAAACTCGTTGTTTTTCGAAAAAACCGAAGGCTAACCCCTTTGGGCTTTCATGGCAATATCCAAAAAAATTGAAAAATTCCAAAAATGTACGGTTGGCTTGAAATGATCTTTGTAATGTACAAAACAAGCGTGAACTAGTCGATAAAGTGGTTTGGCGGTGGTATTGAACGAATTGAGAAAACTCGTTTTCTTGGAAAAACCGATGGCTAACCCCTTTGGACTTTCATGGCAACATCCAAAAAAATTGAAAATTCCACAGATGTACACTTGGCTTGAAATCATCTTCGTAATGTAGACAACAAGTGCAAACAGGTCGATAAAGTGGTTTGGCGGTGGTATTGAACCGAATTGAGAAAACTTCGTTGTTTTTCAAAAAGCGAAGGCTAACCTTTGACTTTCATGGCAATATCAAAAAATGAAAAATTCAAAAAGGTATGGATGGCTTGAAATCATCTTCGTAATGTGAAAACAACTCTAAAGCTGGGGATAAAGTGGTTTGGCGGTGGTATTGAACGAATTGAGAAAACTTCGTTGTTCTTGAAAAAACCGAAGGCTAAACCCTTTGGACTTTCATGGCAATATCAAAAAATTGAAAATTTCAAAGATGTACCTTTGGCTTGAAATCATCTTCGTAATGTAGACAACAAGGGCAAGCAATTCGATAAAGTGGTTTGGCGGCGTGTATTGATCGAATTGAGAAAACTTCGTTGTTTTGAAAAAACGAAAGCTAACCCTTTGGGCTTTCATGGCAATATCAAAAAATTGAAAAATTCAAAAATGTACGGTTGGCTTGAAATGATCTTTGTAATGTACAAAACAAGCGTGAAGCTAGTCGATAAAGTGGTTTGGCGGTGGTATTGAACGAATTGAAAACTCGTTTTCTTGGAAAAACCGATGGCTAACCCTTTGGACTTTCATGGCAACATCAAAAAATTGAAAATTCCACAGATGTACACTTGGCTTGAAATCATCTTACGTAATGTAGACAACAAGTGCAAGCAATTCGATAAAGTGGTTTGGCAGCGGTGGTATTGAACCGAATTGAGAAAACTTCGTTGTTTTTCAAAAAGCGAAGGCTAACCCTTTGACTTTCATGGCAATATCAAAAAATGAAAAATTCAAAAAGGTATGGATGGCTTGAAATCATCTTCGTAATGTGAAAACAACTCTAAAGCTGGGGATAAAGTGGTTTGGCGGTGGTATTGAACGAATTGAGAAAACTTCGTTGTTCTTGAAAAAACCGAAGGCTAAACCCTTTGGACTTTCATGGCAATATCAAAAAATTGAAAATTTCAAAGATGTACCTTTGGCTTGAAATCATCTTACGTAATGTAGACAACAAGGGCAAGCAATTCGATAAAGTGGTTTGACGGCGTGTATTGATCGAAATTGAGAAAACTTCGTTGTTTTGAAAAAACCGAAAGCTAACCCTTTGGGCTTTCATGGCAATATCAAAAAATTGAAAAATTCAAAAATGTACGGTTGGCTTGAAATGATCTTTGTAATGTACAAAACAAGCGTGAAGCTGAGTCGATAAAGTGGTTTGGCGGTGGTATTGAACGAAATTGAGAAAACTTCGTTGTTCTTGAAAAAACCGAAGGCTAAACCCTTTGGACTTTCATGGCAATATCAAAAAATTGAAAATTTCAAAGATGTACCTTTGGCTTGAAATCATCTTACGTAATGTAGACAACAAGGGCAAAAGCAATTCGATAAAGTGGTTTGGCGGTGTGTATTGATCGAATTGAGAAAACTTCGTTGTTTTTGAAAAAAGCGAAAGCTAACCCTTTGACTTTCATGGCAATATCAAAAAATTGAAAAATTCAAAAATGTACGGTTGGCTTGAAATGATCTTTGTAATGTACAAAACAAGCGTGAAGCTGAGTCGATAAAGTGGTTTGGCGGTGGTATTGAACGAATTGAGAAAACTTCGTTTTCTTGGAAAAACCGATGGCTAACCCTTTGGACTTTCATGGCAACATCAAAAAATTGAAAATTCCACAGATGTACACTTGGCTTGAAATCATCTTACGTAATGTAGACAACAAGTGCAAGCAATTCGATAAAGTGGTTTGGCGGTGGTATTGAACGAATTGAGAAAACTTCGTTGTTTTTCAAAAAAGCGAAGGCTAACCTTTGACTTTCATGGCAATATCAAAAAATGAAAAATTCAAAAAGGTATGGATGGCTTGAAATCATCTTCGTAATGTGAAAACAACTCTAAAGCTGGGGATAAAGTGGTTTGGCGGTGGTATTGAACGAATTGAGAAAACTTCGTTGTTCTTGAAAAAACCGAAGGCTAAACCCTTTGGACTTTCATGGCAATATCAAAAAATTGAAAATTTCAAAGATGTACCTTTGGCTTGAAATCATCTTACGTAATGTAGACAACAAGGGCAAGCAATTCGATAAAGTGGTTTGACGGCGTGTATTGATCGAAATTGAGAAAACTTCGTTGTTTTTGAAAAAACCGAAGCTAACCCTTTGGGCTTTCATGGCAATATCAAAAAATTGAAAAATTCAAAAATGTACGGTTGGCTTGAAATGATCTTTGTAATGTACAAAACAAGCGTGAAGCTAGTCGATAAAGTGGTTTGGCGGTGGTATTGAACGAATTGAGAAAACTCGTTTTTCTTGAAAAACCGATGGCTAACCCTTTGGACTTTCATGGCAACATCAAAAAATTGAAAATTCCACAGATGTACACTTGGCTTGAAATCATCTTACGTAATGTAGACAACAAGTGCAAGCAATTCGATAAAGTGGTTTGGCGGTGGTATTGAACCGAATTGAGAAAACTTCGTTGTTTTTCAAAAAGCGAAGGCTAACCTTTGACTTTCATGGCAATATCAAAAAATGAAAAATTCAAAAAGGTATGGATGGCTTGAAATCATCTTCGTAATGTGAAAACAACTCTAAAGCTGGGGATAAAGTGGTTTGGCAATTTGGTATTGAACGAATTGAGAAAACTTCGTTGTTCTTGAAAAAACCGAAGGCTAAACCCTTTGGACTTTCATGGCAATATCAAAAAATTGAAAATTTCAAAGATGTACCTTTGGCTTGAAATCATCTTCGTAATGTAGACAACAAGGGCAAGCAATTCGATAAAGTGGTTTGACGGCGTGTATTGATCGAATTGAGAAAACTTCGTTGTTTTTGAAAAAAACGAAAGCTAACCCTTTGGGCTTTCATGGCAATATCAAAAAATTGAAAAATTCAAAAATGTACGGTTGGCTTGAAATGATCTTTGTAATGTACAAAACAAGCGTGAAGCTAGTCGATAAAGTGGTTTGGCGGTGGTATTGAACGAATTGAGAAAACTTCGTTTTCTTGAAAAACCGATGGCTAACCCTTTGGACTTTCATGGCAACATCAAAAAATTGAAAATTCCACAGATGTACACTTGGCTTGAAATCATCTTACGTAATGTAGACAACAAGTGCAAGCAATTCGATAAAGTGGTTTGGCGGTGGTATTGAACCGAATTGAGAAAACTTCGTTGTTTTTCAAAAAAGCGAAGGCTAACCTTTGACTTTCATGGCAATATCAAAAAATGAAAAATTCAAAAAGGTATGGATGGCTTGAAATCATCTTAAGTAATGTGAAAACAACTCTAAAGCTGGGGATAAAGTGGTTTGCGGTGGTATTGAACGAATTGAGAAAACTTCGTTGTTCTTGAAAAAACCGAAGGCTAAACCCTTTGGACTTTCATGGCAATATCAAAAAATTGAAAATTTCAAAGATGTACCTTTGGCTTGAAATCATCTTACGTAATGTAGACAACAAGGGCAAGCAATTCGATAAAGTGGTTTGACGGCGTGTATTGATCGAAATTGAGAAAACTTCGTTGTTTTTGAAAAAACGAAGGCTAACCCTTTGGGCTTTCATGGCAATATCAAAAAATTGAAAAATTCAAAAATGTACGGTTGGCTTGAAATGATCTTTGTAATGTACAAAACAAGCGTGAAGCTAGTCGATAAAGTGGTTTGGCGGTGGTATTGAACGAGAATTGAGAAAACTCGTTTTCTTGAAAAACCGATGGCTAACCCTTTGGACTTTCATGGCAACATCAAAAAATTGAAAATTCCACAGATGTACACTTGGCTTGAAATCATCTTACGTAATGTAGACAACAAGTGCAAGCAATTCGATAAAGTGGTTTGACGGTGGTATTGAACCGAATTGAGAAAACTTCGTTGTTTTTCAAAAAGCGAAGGCTAACCTTTGACTTTCATGGCAATATCAAAAAATGAAAAATTCAAAAAGGTATGGATGGCTTGAAATCATCTTCGTAATGTGAAAACAACTCTAAAGCTGGGGATAAAGTGGTTTGGCGGTGGTATTGAACGAAATTGAGAAAACTTCGTTGTTCTTGAAAAACCGAAGGCTAAACCCTTTGGACTTTCATGGCAATATCAAAAAATTGAAAATTTCAAAGATGTACCTTTGGCTTGAAATCATCTTCGTAATGTAGACAACAAGGGCAAGCAATTCGATAAAGTGGTTTGGCGGCGTGTATTGATCGAATTGAGAAAACTTCGTTGTTTTTGAAAAAACCGAAGGCTAACCCTTTGGGCTTTCATGGCAATATCAAAAAATTGAAAAATTCAAAAATGTACGGTTGGCTTGAAATGATCTTTGTAATGTACAAAACAAGCGTGAAGCTAGTCGATAAAGTGGTTTGGCGGTGGTATTGAACGAATTGAGAAAACTCGTTTTCTTGAAAAAACCGATGGCTAACCCTTTGGACTTTCATGGCAACATCAAAAAATTGAAAATTCCACAGATGTACACTTGGCTTGAAATCATCTTACGTAATGTAGACAACAAGTGCAAGCAATTCGATAAAGTGGTTTGGCGGTGGTATTGAACCGAATTGAGAAAACTTCGTTGTTTTTCAAAAAAGCGAAGGCTAACCTTTGACTTTCATGGCAATATCAAAAAATGAAAAATTCAAAAAGGTATGGATGGCTTGAAATCATCTTCGTAATGTGAAAACAACTCTAAAGCTGGGGATAAAGTGGTTTGGCGGTGGTATTGAACGAATTGAGAAAACTTCGTTGTTCTTGAAAAAACCGAAGGCTAAACCCTTTGGACTTTCATGGCAATATCAAAAAATTGAAAATTTCAAAGATGTACCTTTGGCTTGAAATCATCTTCGTAATGTAGACAACAAGGGCAAGCAATTCGATAAAGTGGTTTGACGGCGTGTATTGATCGAAATTGAGAAAACTTCGTTGTTTTTGAAAAAACCGAAGCTAACCCTTTGGGCTTTCATGGCAATATCAAAAAATTGAAAAATTCAAAAATGTACGGTTGGCTTGAAATGATCTTTGTAATGTACAAAACAAGCGTGAAGCTAGTCGATAAAGTGGTTTGGCGGTGGTATTGAACGAATTGAGAAAACTCGTTTTTCTTGAAAAACCGATGGCTAACCCTTTGGACTTTCATGGCAACATCAAAAAATTGAAAATTCCACAGATGTACACTTGGCTTGAAATCATCTTACGTAATGTAGACAACAAGTGCAAGCAGGTCGATAAAGTGGTTTGGCGGTGGTATTGAACGAATTGAGAAAACTTCGTTGTTTTTCAAAAAGCGAAGGCTAACCTTTGACTTTCATGGCAATATCAAAAAATGAAAAATTCAAAAAGGTATGGATGGCTTGAAATCATCTTCGTAATGTGAAAACAACTCTAAAGCTGGGGATAAAGTGGTTTGGGGTGGTATTGAACGAATTGAGAAAACTTCGTTGTTCTTGAAAAAACCGAAGGCTAAACCCTTTGGACTTTCATGGCAATATCAAAAAATTGAAAATTTCAAAGATGTACCTTTGGCTTGAAATCATCTTACGTAATGTAGACAACAAGTGCAAGCAATTCGATAAAGTGGTTTGACGGTTGGTATTGAACCGAATTGAGAAAACTCGTTGTTTTTCAAAAAAGCGAAGGCTAACCCCTTTGACTTTCATGGCAATATCCAAAAAAATGAAAAATTCAAAAAAGGTATGGATGACTTGAAATCATCTTTGTAATGTGAAAACAACTCTAAAGCTGGGGATAAAGTGGTTTGGCGGTGGTATTGAACGAATTGAGAAAACTTCGTTGTTCTTGAAAAAACCGAAGGCTAAACCCTTTGGACTTTCATGGCAATATCAAAAAATTGAAAATTTCAAAGATGTACCTTTGGCTTGAAATCATCTTACGTAATGTAGACAACAAGGGCAAGCAATTCGATAAAGTGGTTTGGCGGCGTGTATTGATCGAAATTGAGAAAACTTCGTTGTTTTTGAAAAAAGCGAAGGCTAACCCTTTGGGCTTTCATGGCAATATCAAAAAATTGAAAAATTCAAAAATGTACGGTTGGCTTGAAATGATCTTTGTAATGTACAAAACAAAGCGTGAAGCTGAGTCGATAAAGTGGTTTGGCGGTGGTATTGAACGAATTGAGAAAACTTCGTTTTTCTTGAAAAACCGATGGCTAACCCTTTGGACTTTCATGGCAACATCAAAAAATTGAAAATTCCACAGATGTACACTTGGCTTGAAATCATCTTCGTAATGTAGACAACAAGTGCAAGCAATTCGATAAAGTGGTTTGGCGGTGGTATTGAACCGAATTGAGAAAACTTCGTTGTTTTTCAAAAAGCGAAGGCTAACCCTTTGACTTTCATGGCAATATCAAAAAATGAAAAATTCAAAAAGGTATGGATGGCTTGAAATCATCTTTGTAATGTGAAAACAACTCTAAAGCTGGGGATAAAGTGGTTTGGCGGTGGTATTGAACGAATTGAGAAAACTTCGTTGTTCTTGAAAAAACCGAAGGCTAAACCCTTTGGACTTTCATGGCAATATCAAAAAATTGAAAATTTCAAAGATGTACCTTTGGCTTGAAATCATCTTACGTAATGTAGACAACAAGGGCAAGCAGGTCGATAAAGTGGTTTGGCGGTGTGTATTGATCGAAATTGAGAAAACTTCGTTGTTTTTGAAAAAACCGAAGGCTAACCCTTTGGGCTTTCATGGCAATATCAAAAAATTGAAAAATTCAAAAATGTACGGTTGGCTTGAAATGATCTTTGTAATGTACAAAAAAGCGTGCAATTGAACAGTCGATAAAGTGGTTTGCAACACAAAAAATTGAAAATTGGTATTGAACGAGTAATTGAGAAAACTTCGTTGTTTTTCAAAAAGCGAAGGCTAACCCTTTGACTTTCATGGCAATATCAAAAAAATGAAAAATTCAAAAAGGTATGGATGGCTTGAAATCATCTTCGTAATGTGAAAACAACTCTAAAGCTGGGGATAAAGTGGTTTGGCGGTGGTATTGAACGAATTGAGAAAACTTCGTTGTTCTTGAAAAACCGAAGGCTAAACCCTTTGGACTTTCATGGCAATATCAAAAAATTGAAAATTTCAAAGATGTACCTTTGGCTTGAAATCATCTTCGTAATGTAGACAACAAGGGCAAGCAATTCGATAAAGTGGTTTTGGCGTGTATTGATCGAAATTGAGAAAACTTCGTTGTTTTTGAAAAAACGAAAGCTAACCCTTTGGGCTTTCATGGCAATATCAAAAAATTGAAAAATTCAAAAATGTACGGTTGGCTTGAAATGATCTTTGTAATGTACAAAACAAGCGTGGCTAGTCGATAAAGTGGTTTGGCGGTGGTATTGAACGAATTGAGAAAAACTCGTTTTCTTGGAAAAACCGATGGCTAACCCTTTGGACTTTCATGGCAACATCAAAAAATTGAAAATTCCACAGATGTACACTTGGCTTGAAATCATCTTCGTAATGTAGACAACAAGTGCAAGCAATTCGATAAAGTGGTTTGACGGTGGTATTGAACCGAATTGAGAAAACTTCGTTGTTTTCAAAAAAGCGAAGGCTAACCTTTGACTTTCATGGCAATATCAAAAAAATGAAAAATTCAAAAAGGTATGGATGGCTTGAAATCATCTTCGTAATGTGAAAACAACTCTAAAGCTGGGGATAAAGTGGTTTGGCGGTGGTATTGAACGAATTGAGAAAACTTCGTTGTTCTTGAAAAAACCGAAGGCTAAACCCTTTGGACTTTCATGGCAATATCAAAAAATTGAAAATTTCAAAGATGTACCTTTGGCTTGAAATCATCTTACGTAATGTAGACAACAAGGGCAAGCAATTCGATAAAGTGGTTTGACGGCGTGTATTGATCGAATTGAGAAAACTTCGTTGTTTTTGAAAAAACCGAAGGCTAACCCTTTGGGCTTTCATGGCAATATCAAAAAATTGAAAAATTCAAAAATGTACGGTTGGCTTGATCTTTGTAATGTGATCGATAAAGTGGTTTTTGTATTGAATTGAGAAAACTTCGTTGTTCTTGAAAAAACGATGGCTAACCCTTTGGACTTTCATGGCAATATCAAAAAATTGAAAATTTCAAAAATGTACGGTTGGCTTGAAATGATCTTTGTAATGTACAAAACAAGCGTGAAGCTGGTCGATAAAGTGGTTTGGCAATTTGGTATTGAACGAATTGAGAAAACTCGTTTTCTTGAAAAAACCGATGGCTAACCCTTTGGACTTTCATGGCAATATCAAAAAATTGAAAATTCCAAAGATGTACACTTGGCTTGAAATCATCTTCGTAATGTAGACAACAAGTGCAAGCAGGTCGATAAAGTGGTTTGGCGGTGGTATTGAACGAATTGAGAAAACTTCGTTGTTTTTGAAAAAAGCGAAGGCTAACCCCTTTGACTTTCATGGCAATATCAAAAAATTGAAAAATTCAAAAATGTATGGTTGGCTTGAAATCATCTTTGTAATGTGAAAACAACTCTAAAGCTAGTCGATAAAGCGGTGGTATTGAACGAAATTGAGAAAACTCGTTTTTCTTGAAAAAACCGAAGGCTAACCCTTTGGACTTTCATGGCAATATCAAAAAATTGAAAATTTCAAAGATGTACCTTTGGCTTGAAATCACGTAATGTAGACAACAAGGGCAAGCAATTCGATAAAGTGGTTTGGCGGTGTGTATTGATCGAATTGAGAAAACTTCGTTGTTTTTGAAAAAACCGAAGGCTAACCCTTTGGACTTTCATGGCAATATCAAAAAATTGAAAAATTCAAAAATGTACGGTTGGCTTGAAATCATCTTTGTAATGTACAAAACAAGTGCAAGCAAGTCGATAAAGTGGTTTGGCAATTTGGTATTGAACGAATTGAGAAAACTTCGTTGTTTTCAAAAAAGCGAAGGCTAACCTTTGACTTTCATGGCAATATCAAAAAATGAAAAATTCAAAAAGGTATGGATGGCTTGAAATCATCTTCGTAATGTGAAAACAACTCTAAAGCGGGGATAAAGTGGTTTGACGGTGGTATTGAACGAATTGAGAAAACTTCGTTGTTCTTGAAAAACCGAAGGCTAAACCCTTTGGACTTTCATGGCAATATCAAAAAATTGAAAATTTCAAAGATGTACCTTTGGCTTGAAATCATCTTCGTAATGTAGACAACAAGGGCAAGCAATTCGATAAAGTGGTTTGGCGGCGTGTATTGATCGAATTGAGAAAACTTCGTTGTTTTGAAAAAACGAAGGCTAACCCTTTGGGCTTTCATGGCAATATCAAAAAATTGAAAAATTCAAAAATGTACGGTTGGCTTGAAATGATCTTTGTAATGTACAAAACAAAGCGTGGCTGAGTCGATAAAGTGGTTTGGCGGTGGTATTGAACGAATTGAGAAAACTCGTTTTCTTGGAAAAACCGATGGCTAACCCTTTGGACTTTCATGGCAACATCAAAAAATTGAAAATTCCACAGATGTACACTTGGCTTGAAATCATCTTCGTAATGTAGACAACAAGTGCAAGCAGGTCGATAAAGTGGTTTGGCGGTGGTATTGAACCGAATTGAGAAAACTTCGTTGTTTTTCAAAAAGCGAAGGCTAACCTTTGACTTTCATGGCAATATCAAAAAATGAAAAATTCAAAAAGGTATGGATGGCTTGAAATCATCTTACGTAATGTGAAAACAACTCTAAAGCTGGGGATAAAGTGGTTTGCGGTGGTATTGAACGAATTGAGAAAACTTCGTTGTTCTTGAAAAAACCGAAGGCTAAACCCTTTGGACTTTCATGGCAATATCAAAAAATTGAAAATTTCAAAGATGTACCTTTGGCTTGAAATCATCTTCGTAATGTAGACAACAAGGGCAAGCAATTCGATAAAGTGGTTTGACGGCGTGTATTGATCGAAATTGAGAAAACTTCGTTGTTTTGAAAAAACCGAAGGCTAACCCTTTGGGCTTTCATGGCAATATCAAAAAATTGAAAAATTCAAAAATGTACGGTTGGCTTGAAATGATCTTTGTAATGTACAAAACAAGCGTGAAGCTAGTCGATAAAGTGGTTTGGCAATTTGGTATTGAACGAATTGAAAACTCGTTTTCTTGGAAAAACCGATGGCTAACCCTTTGGACTTTCATGGCAACATCAAAAAATTGAAAATTCCACAGATGTACACTTGGCTTGAAATCATCTTACGTAATGTAGACAACAAGTGCAAGCAATTCGATAAAGTGGTTTGGCGGTGGTATTGAACCGAATTGAGAAAACTTCGTTGTTTTTCAAAAAGCGAAGGCTAACCTTTGACTTTCATGGCAATATCAAAAAATGAAAAATTCAAAAAGGTATGGATGGCTTGAAATCATCTTAAGTAATGTGAAAACAACTCTAAAGCTGGGGATAAAGTGGTTTGGCGGTGGTATTGAACGAAATTGAGAAAACTTCGTTGTTCTTGAAAAAACCGAAGGCTAAACCCTTTGGACTTTCATGGCAATATCAAAAAATTGAAAATTTCAAAGATGTACCTTTGGCTTGAAATCATCTTCGTAATGTAGACAACAAGGGCAAGCAATTCGATAAAGTGGTTTGGCGGCGTGTATTGATCGAAATTGAGAAAACTTCGTTGTTTTTGAAAAAACGAAAGCTAACCCTTTGGGCTTTCATGGCAATATCAAAAAATTGAAAAATTCAAAAATGTACGGTTGGCTTGAAATGATCTTTGTAATGTACAAAACAAGCGTGTGGCTAGTCGATAAAGTGGTTTGGCGGTGGTATTGAACGAATTGAAAACTCGTTTTCTTGGAAAAACCGATGGCTAACCCTTTGGACTTTCATGGCAACATCAAAAAATTGAAAATTCCACAGATGTACACTTGGCTTGAAATCATCTTCGTAATGTAGACAACAAGTGCAAGCAATTCGATAAAGTGGTGGCGGTGGTATTGAACCGAATTGAGAAAACTTCGTTGTTTTTCAAAAAGCGAAGGCTAACCCTTTGACTTTCATGGCAATATCAAAAAATGAAAAATTCAAAAAGGTATGGATGGCTTGAAATCATCTTCGTAATGTGAAAACAACTCTAAAGCTGGGGATAAAGTGGTTTGGCGGTGGTATTGAACGAATTGAGAAAACTTCGTTGTTCTTGAAAAAACCGAAGGCTAAACCCTTTGGACTTTCATGGCAATATCAAAAAATTGAAAATTTCAAAGATGTACCTTTGGCTTGAAATCATCTTCGTAATGTAGACAACAAGGGCAAGCAATTCGATAAAGTGGTTTTGGCGTGTATTGATCGAAATTGAGAAAACTTCGTTGTTTTTGAAAAAACCGAAAGCTAACCCTTTGGGCTTTCATGGCAATATCAAAAAATTGAAAAATTCAAAAATGTACGGTTGGCTTGAAATGATCTTTGTAATGTACAAAACAAGCGTGAAGCTAGTCGATAAAGTGGTTTGGCGGTGGTATTGAACGAATTGAGAAAACTTCGTTTTTCTTGAAAAAACCGATGGCTAACCCTTTGGACTTTCATGGCAACATCAAAAAATTGAAAATTCCACAGATGTACACTTGGCTTGAAATCATCTTACGTAATGTAGACAACAAGTGCAAGCAATTCGATAAAGTGGTTTGGCGGTGGTATTGAACCGAATTGAGAAAACTTCGTTGTTTTTCAAAAAGCGAAGGCTAACCCTTTGACTTTCATGGCAATATCAAAAAATTGAAAAATTCAAAAATGTACCTTTGGCTTGAAATCATCTTCGTAATGTGAAAACAACTCTAAAGCTGGTCGATAAAGTGGTTTGGCGGTGGTATTGAACGAATTGAGAAAACTTCGTTGTTCTTGAAAAAACCGAAGCTAAACCCTTTGGACTTTCATGGCAATATCAAAAAATTGAAAAATTTCAAAATGTACGGTTGGCTTGAAATGATCTTTGTAATGTACAAAACAAGCGTGGCTGGTCGATAAAGTGGTTTGGCGGTGGTATTGAACGAATTGAGAAAACTTCGTTTTTTTTGAAAAAACCGATGGCTAACCCTTTGGACTTTCATGGCAACATCAAAAAATTGAAAATTCCACAGATGTACACTTGGCTTGAAATCATCTTTGTAATGTAGACAACAAGTGCAAGCAGGTCGATAAAGTGGTTTGGCGGTGGTATTGAACCGAATTGAGAAAACTTCGTTGTTTTCAAAAAAGCGAAGGCTAACCTTTGACTTTCATGGCAATATCAAAAAATGAAAAATTCAAAAAGGTATGGATGGCTTGAAATCATCTTCGTAATGTGAAAACAACTCTAAAGCTGGGGATAAAGTGGTTTGGCGGTGGTATTGAACGAATTGAGAAAACTTCGTTGTTCTTGAAAAAACCGAAGGCTAAACCCTTTGGACTTTCATGGCAATATCAAAAAATTGAAAATTTCAAAGATGTACCTTTGGCTTGAAATCATCTTCGTAATGTAGACAACAAGGGCAAGCAATTCGATAAAGTGGTTTGGCGGCGTGTATTGATCGAAATTGAAAACTTCGTTGTTTTTGAAAAAACCGAAGCTAACCCTTTGGGCTTTCATGGCAATATCAAAAAATTGAAAAATTCAAAAATGTACGGTTGGCTTGAAATGATCTTTGTAATGTACAAAACAAGCGTGAAGCTAGTCGATAAAGTGGTTTGGCGGTGGTATTGAACGAATTGAAAACTCGTTTTCTTGAAAAACCGATGGCTAACCCTTTGGACTTTCATGGCAACATCAAAAAATTGAAAATTCCACAGATGTACACTTGGCTTGAAATCATCTTACGTAATGTAGACAACAAGTGCAAGCAAGTCGATAAAGTGGTTTGGCGGTGGTATTGAACCGAATTGAGAAAACTTCGTTGTTTTTCAAAAAGCGAAGGCTAACCCTTTGACTTTCATGGCAATATCAAAAAATGAAAAATTCAAAAAGGTATGGATGGCTTGAAATCATCTTCGTAATGTGAAAACAACTCTAAAGCTGGGGATAAAGTGGTTTGGCGGTGGTATTGAACGAAATTGAAAACTTCGTTGTTCTTGAAAAAACCGAAGGCTAAACCCTTTGGACTTTCATGGCAATATCAAAAAATTGAAAATTTCAAAGATGTACCTTTGGCTTGAAATCATCTTCATCTTAAAGTGGTAATGTATTGACAACACCGAAGGCAAGCATGGCAATATCGATAAAGTGGTTTGAAATCATCTTTGTAATGTACAAAACAAGCGTTCGATAAAGTGGTTTCGGTGGTATTGATCGAATTGAGAAAACTTCGTTGTTTTTGAAAAAACCGAAGGCTAACCCTTTGGGCTTTCATGGCAATATCAAAAAATTGAAAAATTTCAAAAATGTACGGTTGGCTTGAAATGATCTTTGTAATGTACAAAACAAGCGTGAAGCTAGTCGATAAAGTGGTTTGGCGGTGGTATTGAACGAGAATTGAGAAAACTCGTTTTCTTGGAAAAACCGATGGCTAACCCTTTGGACTTTCATGGCAACATCAAAAAATTGAAAATTCCACAGATGTACACTTGGCTTGAAATCATCTTACGTAATGTAGACAACAAGTGCAAGCAATTCGATAAAGTGGTTTGGCGGTGGTATTGAACCGAATTGAGAAAACTTCGTTGTTTTTCAAAAAGCGAAGGCTAACCTTTGACTTTCATGGCAATATCAAAAAATGAAAAATTCAAAAAGGTATGGATGGCTTGAAATCATCTTCGTAATGTGAAAACAACTCTAAAGCTGGGGATAAAGTGGTTTGGCGGTGGTATTGAACGAAATTGAGAAAACTTCGTTGTTCTTGAAAAAACCGAAGGCTAAACCCTTTGGACTTTCATGGCAATATCAAAAAATTGAAAATTTCAAAGATGTACCTTTGGCTTGAAATCATCTTCGTAATGTAGACAACAAGGGCAAGCAATTCGATAAAGTGGTTTGGCGGCGTGTATTGATCGAAATTGAGAAAACTTCGTTGTTTTTGAAAAAACCGAAGGCTAACCCTTTGGGCTTTCATGGCAATATCAAAAAATTGAAAAATTCAAAAATGTACGGTTGGCTTGAAATGATCTTTGTAATGTACAAAACAAGTGAAGCTAGTCGATAAAGTGGTTTGGCGGTGGTATTGAACGAATTGAGAAAACTCGTTTTTCTTGAAAAACCGATGGCTAACCCTTTGGACTTTCATGGCAACATCAAAAAATTGAAAATTCCACAGATGTACACTTGGCTTGAAATCATCTTACGTAATGTAGACAACAAGTGCAAGCAATTCGATAAAGTGGTTTGGCGGTGGTATTGAACCGAATTGAGAAAACTTCGTTGTTTTTCAAAAAGCGAAGGCTAACCTTTGACTTTCATGGCAATATCAAAAAATGAAAAATTCAAAAAGGTATGGATGGCTTGAAATCATCTTCGTAATGTGAAAACAACTCTAAAGCGGGGATAAAGTGGTTTGGCGGTGGTATTGAACGAATTGAGAAAACTTCGTTGTTCTTGAAAAAACCGAAGGCTAAACCCTTTGGACTTTCATGGCAATATCAAAAAATTGAAAATTTCAAAGATGTACCTTTGGCTTGAAATCATCTTACGTAATGTAGACAACAAAGGGCAAGCAATTCGATAAAGTGGTTTGACGGCGTGTATTGATCGAATTGAGAAAACTTCGTTGTTTTTGAAAAAACCGAAGCTAACCCTTTGGGCTTTCATGGCAATATCAAAAAATTGAAAAATTCAAAAATGTACGGTTGGCTTGAAATGATCTTTGTAATGTACAAAAACAAGCGTGAAGCTAGTCGATAAAGTGGTTTGGACGGTGGTATTGAACGAATTGAGAAAACTTCGTTGTTTTTGAAAAAACCGATGGCTAACCTTTTGACTTTCATGGCAATATCAAAAAAATGAAAAATTCAAAAAGGTATGGATGGCTTGAAATCATCTTCGTAATGTAGAAAACAACTCTAAAGCTGGGGATAAAGTGGTTTGGCGGTGGTATTGAACGAAATGAGAAAACTTCGTTGTTCTTGAAAAAACCGAAGGCTAAACCCTTTGGACTTTCATGGCAATATCAAAAAATTGAAAATTTCAAAGATGTACCTTTGGCTTGAAATCATCTTTGTAATGTAGACAACAAGGGCAAGCAGGTCGATAAAGTGGTTTGACGGTGTGTATTGATCGAAATTGAGAAAACTTCGTTGTTTTTGAAAAAACGAAGGCTAACCCTTTGGGCTTTCATGGCAATATCAAAAAATTGAAAAATTCAAAAATGTACGGTTGGCTTGAAATGATCTTTGTAATGTACAAAACAAGCGTGAAGCTAGTCGATAAAGTGGTTTGGCGGTGGTATTGAACGAATTGAGAAAACTCGTTTTCTTGGAAAAACCGATGGCTAACCCTTTGGACTTTCATGGCAACATCAAAAAATTGAAAATTCCACAGATGTACACTTGGCTTGAAATCATCTTACGTAATGTAGACAACAAGTGCAAGCAATTCGATAAAGTGGTTCGGCGGTGGTATTGAACCGAATTGAGAAAACTTCGTTGTTTTTCAAAAAAGCGAAGGCTAACCTTTGACTTTCATGGCAATATCAAAAAATGAAAAATTCAAAAAGGTATGGATGGCTTGAAATCATCTTCGTAATGTGAAAACAACTCTAAAGCTGGGGATAAAGTGGTTTGGCAATTTGGTATTGAACGAATTGAAAACTTCGTTGTTCTTGAAAAAACCGAAGGCTAAACCCTTTGGACTTTCATGGCAATATCAAAAAATTGAAAATTTCAAAGATGTACCTTTGGCTTGAAATCATCTTCGTAATGTAGACAACAAGGGCAAGCAATTCGATAAAGTGGTTTTGGCGTGTATTGATCGAAATTGAGAAAACTTCGTTGTTTTTGAAAAAACGAAAGCTAACCCTTTGGGCTTTCATGGCAATATCAAAAAATTGAAAAATTCAAAAATGTACGGTTGGCTTGAAATGATCTTTGTAATGTACAAAACAAGCGTGAACTAGTCGATAAAGTGGTTTGGCGGTGGTATTGAACGAATTGAGAAAACTCGTTTTCTTGGAAAAACCGATGGCTAACCCTTTGGACTTTCATGGCAACATCAAAAAATTGAAAATTCCACAGATGTACACTTGGCTTGAAATCATCTTACGTAATGTAGACAACAAGTGCAAGCAATTCGATAAAGTGGTTTGGCGGTGGTATTGAACCGAATTGAGAAAACTTCGTTGTTTTTCAAAAAGCGAAGGCTAACCTTTGACTTTCATGGCAATATCAAAAAATGAAAAATTCAAAAAGGTATGGATGGCTTGAAATCATCTTACGTAATGTGAAAACAACTCTAAAGCTGGGGATAAAGTGGTTTGGCGGTGGTATTGAACGAATTGAGAAAACTTCGTTGTTCTTGAAAAAACCGAAGGCTAAACCCTTTGGACTTTCATGGCAATATCAAAAAATTGAAAATTTCAAAGATGTACCTTTGGCTTGAAATCATCTTCGTAATGTAGACAACAAGGGCAAGCAATTCGATAAAGTGGTTTGTGGCGTGTATTGATCGAAATTGAGAAAACTTCGTTGTTTTTTGAAAAAACCGAAAGCTAACCCTTTGGGCTTTCATGGCAATATCAAAAAATTGAAAAATTCAAAAATGTACGGTTGGCTTGAAATGATCTTTGTAATGTACAAAACAAGCGTGGCTAGTCGATAAAGTGGTTTGGCAATTTGGTATTGAACGAATTGAGAAAACTTCGTTTTTCTTGAAAAAACCGATGGCTAACCCTTTGGACTTTCATGGCAACATCAAAAAATTGAAAATTCCAAAGATGTACACTTGGCTTGAAATCATCTTCGTAATGTAGACAACAAGTGCAAGCAAGTCGATAAAGTGGTTTGGCAATTTGGTATTGAACGAATTGAGAAAACTTCGTTGTTTTGAAAAAAGCGAAGGCTAACCCTTTGACTTTCATGGCAATATCAAAAAATGAAAAATTCAAAAAGGTATGGATGGCTTGAAATCATCTTCGTAATGTGAAAACAACTCTAAAGCTGGGGATAAAGTGGTTTGACGGTGGTATTGAACGAAATTGAGAAAACTTCGTTGTTCTTGAAAAAACGAAGGCTAAACCCTTTGGACTTTCATGGCAATATCAAAAAATTGAAAAATTCAAAGATGTACCTTTGGCTTGAAATCATCTTTGTAATGTAGAAAACAAGCGTGCAAGCAAGTCGATAAAGTGGTTTGACGGTGGTATTGATCGAATTGAGAAAACTTCGTTGTTTTTGAAAAACGAATGGCTAACCCTTTGGGCTTTCATGGCAATATCAAAAAATTGAAAAATTCAAAAATGTACGGTTGGCTTGAAATGATCTTTGTAATGTACAAAACAAGCGTGAAGCTAGTCGATAAAGTGGTTTGGCGGTGGTATTGAACCAGAATTGAGAAAACTCGTTTTTCTTCGAAAAAACCGATGGCTAACCCCTTTGGACTTTCATGGCAACATCCAAAAAAATTGAAAATTCCACAGATGTACACTTGGCTTGAACTCATCTTCGTAATGTAGACAACAAGTGCAAACAGGTCGATAAAGTGGTTTGCACGGTGGTATTGAACGAATTGAGAAAACTTCGTTGTTTTTCAAAAAAGCGAAGGCTAACCCTTTGACTTTCATGGCAATATCAAAAAATTGAAAATTTCAAAAATGTATGGATGGCTTGAAATCATCTTCGTAATGTGAAAACAAGTGCAAACAGGTCGATAAAGTGGTTTGACAGCTGGTATTGAACCAGAATTGAGAAAACTCGTTGTTCTTTGAAAAAACCGAAGGCTAAACCCTTTGGACTTTCATGGCAATATCCAAAAAAATTGAAAATTTCAAAGATGTACCTTTGGCTTGAAATCATCTTCGTAATGTAGACAACAAGGGCAAGCAATTCGATAAAGTGGTTTGGCGGTGTGTATTGATCGAAATTGAGAAAACTTCGTTGTTTTTGAAAAAACCGAAGGCTAACCCTTTGGGCTTTCATGGCAATATCAAAAAATTGAAAAATTCAAAAATGTACGGTTGGCTTGAAATGATCTTTGTAATGTACAAAACAAGCGTGAAGCTAGTCGATAAAGTGGTTTGGCGGTGGTATTGAACGAATTGAGAAAACTCGTTTTCTTGGAAAAACCGATGGCTAACCCTTTGGACTTTCATGGCAACATCAAAAAATTGAAAATTCCACAGATGTACACTTGGCTTGAAATCATCTTCGTAATGTAGACAACAAGTGCAAGCAGGTCGATAAAGTGGTTTGGCAATTTGGTATTGAACCGAATTGAGAAAACTTCGTTGTTTTTCAAAAAAGCGAAGGCTAACCTTTGACTTTCATGGCAATATCAAAAAATGAAAAATTCAAAAAGGTATGGATGGCTTGAAATCATCTTACGTAATGTGAAAACAACTCTAAAGCGGGGATAAAGTGGTTTGGCGGTGGTATTGAACGAAATTGAGAAAACTTCGTTGTTCTTGAAAAAACCGAAGGCTAAACCCTTTGGACTTTCATGGCAATATCAAAAAATTGAAAATTTCAAAGATGTACCTTTGGCTTGAAATCATCTTCGTAATGTAGACAACAAGGGCAAGCAATTCGATAAAGTGGTTTGGCGGCGTGTATTGATCGAAATTGAGAAAACTTCGTTGTTTTTGAAAAAACGAAGGCTAACCCTTTGGGCTTTCATGGCAATATCAAAAAATTGAAAAATTCAAAAATGTACGGTTGGCTTGAAATGATCTTTGTAATGTACAAAACAAGCGTGAGCTAGTCGATAAAGTGGTTTGGCGGTGGTATTGAACGAGAATTGAGAAAACTTCGTTTTCTTGGAAAAACCGATGGCTAACCCTTTGGACTTTCATGGCAACATCAAAAAATTGAAAATTCCACAGATGTACACTTGGCTTGAAATCATCTTACGTAATGTAGACAACAAGTGCAAGCAATTCGATAAAGTGGTTCGGTGGTGGTATTGAACCGAATTGAGAAAACTCGTTGTTTTTCAAAAAAGCGAAGGCTAACCTTTGACTTTCATGGCAATATCAAAAAATGAAAAATTCAAAAAGGTATGGATGGCTTGAAATCATCTTCGTAATGTGAAAACAACTCTAAAGCGGGGATAAAGTGGTTTGACGGTGGTATTGAACGAATTGAGAAAACTTCGTTGTTCTTGAAAAAACCGAAGGCTAAACCCTTTGGACTTTCATGGCAATATCAAAAAATTGAAAATTTCAAAGATGTACCTTTGGCTTGAAATCATCTTAAGTAATGTAGACAACAAGGGCAAGCAATTCGATAAAGTGGTTTGACGGCGTGTATTGATCGAATTGAGAAAACTTCGTTGTTTTTGAAAAAACCGAAGCTAACCCTTTGGGCTTTCATGGCAATATCAAAAAATTGAAAAATTCAAAAATGTACGGTTGGCTTGAAATGATCTTTGTAATGTACAAAACAAGCGTGAACTGGTCGATAAAGTGGTTTGGCGGTGGTATTGAACGAATTGAGAAAACTCGTTTTCTTGAAAAAACCGATGGCTAACCCTTTGGACTTTCATGGCAACATCAAAAAATTGAAAATTCCACAGATGTACACTTGGCTTGAAATCATCTTACGTAATGTAGACAACAAGTGCAAGCAATTCGATAAAGTGGTTTGGCAATTTGGTATTGAACCGAATTGAGAAAACTTCGTTGTTTTTCAAAAAGCGAAGGCTAACCCTTTGACTTTCATGGCAATATCAAAAAATGAAAAATTCAAAAAGGTATGGATGGCTTGAAATCATCTTCGTAATGTGAAAACAACTCTAAAGCTGGGGATAAAGTGGTTTGGCGGTGGTATTGAACGAATTGAGAAAACTTCGTTGTTCTTGAAAAAACCGAAGGCTAAACCCTTTGGACTTTCATGGCAATATCAAAAAATTGAAAATTTCAAAGATGTACCTTTGGCTTGAAATCATCTTCGTAATGTAGACAACAAGGGCAAGCAATTCGATAAAGTGGTTTGACGGCGTGTATTGATCGAAATTGAGAAAACTTCGTTGTTTTTGAAAAAACGAAGGCTAACCCTTTGGGCTTTCATGGCAATATCAAAAAATTGAAAAATTCAAAAATGTACGGTTGGCTTGAAATGATCTTTGTAATGTACAAAACAAGCGTGAACTAGTCGATAAAGTGGTTTGGCGGTGGTATTGAACGAATTGAAAACTTCGTTTTCTTGAAAAAACCGATGGCTAACCCTTTGGACTTTCATGGCAATATCAAAAAATTGAAAAATTCCAAGATGTACGGTTGGCTTGAAATCATCTTTGTAATGTAGAAAACAAGTGCAAGCTAGTCGATAAAGTGGTTTGGCGGTGGTATTGAACGAATTGAGAAAACTTCGTTTTTTTGAAAAACCGAAGGCTAACCCTTTGGACTTTCATGGCAATATCAAAAAATTGAAAATTCCAAAGATGTACACTTGGCTTGAAATCATCTTCGTAATGTAGACAACAAGTGCAAAAATTCGATAAAGTGGTTTGGCAATTTGGTATTGAACGAATTGAGAAAACGAAGGCTAACCCTTTGGACTTTCATGGCAATATCAAAAAATTGAAAAATTCGATGTACGGTTGGCTTGAAATCATCTTTGTAATGTACAAAACAAGCGTGTAAAGCTGGTCGATAAAGTGGTTTGGCGGTGGTATTGAACGAATTGAGAAAACTTCGTTGTTTTTCAAAAAGCGAAGGCTAACCTTTGACTTTCATGGCAATATCAAAAAATTGAAAAATTCAAAAAGGTATGGATGGCTTGAAATCATCTTTGTAATGTGAAAACAACTCTAAGCTGGTCGATAAAGTGGTTTGGCAATTTGGTATTGAACGAATTGAGAAAACTTCGTTGTTCTTGAAAAAACCGAAGGCTAAACCCTTTGGACTTTCATGGCAATATCAAAAAATTGAAAATTTCAAAGATGTACCTTTGGCTTGAAATCATCTTCGTAATGTAGACAACAAGGGCAAGCAATTCGATAAAGTGGTTTGTGCGTGTATTGATCGAATTGAGAAAACTTCGTTGTTTTTGAAAAAAACGAAGGCTAACCCTTTGGGCTTTCATGGCAATATCAAAAAATTGAAAAATTCAAAAATGTACGGTTGGCTTGAAATGATCTTTGTAATGTACAAAACAAGCGTGTAGTCGATAAAGTGGTTTGGCGGTGGTATTGAACGAATTGAGAAAACTCGTTTTCTTGAAAAAACCGATGGCTAACCCTTTGGACTTTCATGGCAACATCAAAAAATTGAAAAATTCACAGATGTACACTTGGCTTGAAATCATCTTCGTAATGTAGACAACAAGTGCAAGCAAGTCGATAAAGTGGTTTGGCAATTTGGTATTGAACCGAATTGAGAAAACTTCGTTGTTTTTCAAAAAGCGAAGGCTAACCCTTTGACTTTCATGGCAATATCAAAAAATGAAAAATTCAAAAAGGTATGGATGGCTTGAAATCATCTTCGTAATGTGAAAACAACTCTAAAGCTGGGATAAAGTGGTTTGGCGGTGGTATTGAACGAATTGAGAAAACTTCGTTGTTCTTGAAAAAACCGAAGGCTAAACCCTTTGGACTTTCATGGCAATATCAAAAAATTGAAAATTTCAAAGATGTACCTTTGGCTTGAAATCATCTTCGTAATGTAGACAACAAGGGCAACAAGCAGTCGATAAAGTGGTTTGAAAATTTCAAAATGTACCTTTGGCGTGTATTGATCGATTGAATTGAGAAAACTTCGTTGTTTTTGAAAAAACCGAAGGCTAACCCTTTGGGCTTTCATGGCAATATCAAAAAATTGAAAAATTCAAAAATGTACGGTTGGCTTGAAATGATCTTTGTAATGTACAAAACAAGCGTGAAGCTGGTCGATAAAGTGGTTTGGCGGTGGTATTGAACGAATTGAGAAAACTCGTTTTCTTGGAAAAACCGATGGCTAACCCTTTGGACTTTCATGGCAACATCAAAAAATTGAAAATTCCACAGATGTACACTTGGCTTGAAATCATCTTCGTAATGTAGACAACAAGTGCAAGCAATTCGATAAAGTGGTTTGGGTCGGTGGTATTGAACCGAATTGAGAAAACTTCGTTGTTTTTCAAAAAAGCGAAGGCTAACCCTTTGACTTTCATGGCAATATCAAAAAATGAAAAATTCAAAAAGGTATGGATGGCTTGAAATCATCTTCGTAATGTGAAAACAACTCTAAAGCTGGGGATAAAGTGGTTTGGCGGTGGTATTGAACGAGAATTGAGAAAACTCGTTGTTCTTCGAAAAAACCGAAGGCTAAACCCTTTGGACTTTCATGGCAATATCCAAAAAAATTGAAAATTTCAAAGATGTACCTTTGGCTTGAAATCATCTTCGTAATGTAGACAACAAGGGCAAGCAATTCGATAAAGTGGTTTGGCGGCGTGTATTGATCGAAATTGAGAAAACTTCGTTGTTTTTGAAAAACCGAAGGCTAACCCTTTGGGCTTTCATGGCAATATCAAAAAATTGAAAAATTCAAAAATGTACGGTTGGCTTGAAATGATCTTTGTAATGTACAAAACAAGCGTGAACTAGTCGATAAAGTGGTTTGGCGGTGGTATTGAACGAGAATTGAGAAAACTCGTTTTCTTGAAAAACCGATGGCTAACCCTTTGGACTTTCATGGCAACATCAAAAAATTGAAAATTCCACAGATGTACACTTGGCTTGAAATCATCTTACGTAATGTAGACAACAAGTGCAAGCAATTCGATAAAGTGGTTTGGCAATTTGGTATTGAACCGAATTGAGAAAACTTCGTTGTTTTTGAAAAAAGCGAAGGCTAACCCTTTGACTTTCATGGCAATATCAAAAAATGAAAAATTCAAAAAATGTATGGATGGCTTGAAATCATCTTACGTAATGTAGAAAACAACTCTAAAGCTGGGGATAAAGTGGTTTGGCGGTGGTATTGAACGAATTGAGAAAACTTCGTTGTTCTTGAAAAAACCGAAGGCTAAACCCTTTGGACTTTCATGGCAATATCAAAAAATTGAAAATTTCAAAGATGTACCTTTGGCTTGAAATCATCTTCGTAATGTAGACAACAAGGGCAAGCAGGTCGATAAAGTGGTTTGGCGGTGTATTGATCGAATTGAGAAAACTTCGTTGTTTTTGAAAAAACCGAAGGCTAACCCTTTGGGCTTTCATGGCAATATCAAAAAATTGAAAAATTCAAAAATGTACGGTTGGCTTGAAATGATCTTTGTAATGTACAAAACAAGCGTGAGCGAGTCGATAAAGTGGTTTGGCGGTGGTATTGAACGAATTGAGAAAACTCGTTTTCTTGAAAAACCGATGGCTAACCCTTTGGACTTTCATGGCAACATCAAAAAATTGAAAATTCCACAGATGTACACTTGGCTTGAAATCATCTTCGTAATGTAGACAACAAGTGCAAGCAATTCGATAAAGTGGTTTGACGGTGGTATTGAACCGAATTGAGAAAACTTCGTTGTTTTTCAAAAAGCGAAGGCTAACCTTTGACTTTCATGGCAATATCAAAAAATGAAAAATTCAAAAAGGTATGGATGGCTTGAAATCATCTTCGTAATGTAGAAAACAACTCTAAAGCTGGGGATAAAGTGGTTTGGCGGTGGTATTGAACGAATTGAGAAAACTTCGTTGTTCTTGAAAAAACCGAAGGCTAAACCCTTTGGACTTTCATGGCAATATCAAAAAATTGAAAATTTCAAAGATGTACCTTTGGCTTGAAATCATCTTCGTAATGTAGACAACAAGGGCAAGCAATTCGATAAAGTGGTTTGGCGGCGTGTATTGATCGAAATTGAGAAAACTTCGTTGTTTTTGAAAAAACGAAGGCTAACCCTTTGGGCTTTCATGGCAATATCAAAAAATTGAAAAATTCAAAAATGTACGGTTGGCTTGAAATGATCTTTGTAATGTACAAAACAAGCGTGGCTAGTCGATAAAGTGGTTTGGCGGTGGTATTGAACGAAATTGAAAAACTCGTTTTCTTGGAAAAACCGATGGCTAACCCTTTGGACTTTCATGGCAACATCAAAAAATTGAAAATTCCACAGATGTACACTTGGCTTGAAATCATCTTCGTAATGTAGACAACAAGTGCAAGCAATTCGATAAAGTGGTTTGGCAATTTGGTATTGAACCGAATTGAGAAAACTTCGTTGTTTTTCAAAAAGCGAAGGCTAACCCTTTGACTTTCATGGCAATATCAAAAAATGAAAAATTCAAAAAGGTATGGATGGCTTGAAATCATCTTCGTAATGTAGAAAACAACTCTAAAGCTGGGGATAAAGTGGTTTGGCGGTGGTATTGAACGAAATTGAGAAAACTTCGTTGTTCTTGAAAAAACCGAAGGCTAAACCCTTTGGACTTTCATGGCAATATCAAAAAATTGAAAATTTCAAAGATGTACCTTTGGCTTGAAATCATCTTACGTAATGTAGACAACAAGGCAAGCAGGTCGATCTTTGGACTTTCATGGCAATATCAAAAAATTGAAAATTTCAAAGATGTACCTTTGGCTTGAAATCATCTTCGTAATGTAGACAACAAGGGCAAGCAATTCGATAAAGTGGTTTGACGGCGTGTATTGATCGAAATTGAGAAAACTTCGTTGTTTTGAAAAAAACGAAGGCTAACCCTTTGGGCTTTCATGGCAATATCAAAAAATTGAAAAATTCAAAAATGTACGGTTGGCTTGAAATGATCTTTGTAATGTACAAAACAAGCGTGAAGCTAGTCGATAAAGTGGTTTGGCGGTGGTATTGAACGAATTGAAAACTCGTTTTTCTTGGAAAAACCGATGGCTAACCCTTTGGACTTTCATGGCAACATCAAAAAATTGAAAATTCCACAGATGTACACTTGGCTTGAAATCATCTTCGTAATGTAGACAACAAGTGCAAGCAAGTCGATAAAGTGGTCGACGGTGGTATTGAACCGAATTGAGAAAACTTCGTTGTTTTTTCAAAAAGCGAAGGCTAACCTTTGACTTTCATGGCAATATCAAAAAATGAAAAATTCAAAAAGGTATGGATGGCTTGAAATCATCTTCGTAATGTGAAAACAACTCTAAAGCTGGGGATAAAGTGGTTTGGCGGTGGTATTGAACGAAATTGAGAAAACTTCGTTGTTCTTGAAAAAACCGAAGGCTAAACCCTTTGGACTTTCATGGCAATATCAAAAAATTGAAAATTTCAAAGATGTACCTTTGGCTTGAAATCATCTTAAGTAATGTAGACAACAAGGGCAAGCAATTCGATAAAGTGGTTTGACGGCGTGTATTGATCGAAATTGAGAAAACTTCGTTGTTTTTGAAAAAACCGAAGGCTAACCCTTTGGGCTTTCATGGCAATATCAAAAAATTGAAAAATTCAAAAATGTACGGTTGGCTTGAAATGATCTTTGTAATGTACAAAACAAGCGTGGCTGGTCGATAAAGTGGTTTGGCGGTGGTATTGAACGAATTGAGAAAACTCGTTTTCTTGGAAAAACCGATGGCTAACCCTTTGGACTTTCATGGCAACATCAAAAAATTGAAAATTCCACAGATGTACACTTGGCTTGAAATCATCTTCGTAATGTAGACAACAAGTGCAAGCAATTCGATAAAGTGGTTTGGCAATTTGGTATTGAACCGAAATGAGAAAACTTCGTTGTTTTTCAAAAAGCGAAGGCTAACCCTTTGACTTTCATGGCAATATCAAAAAATGAAAAATTCAAAAAGGTATGGATGGCTTGAAATCATCTTCGTAATGTGAAAACAACTCTAAAGCGGGGATAAAGTGGTTTGGCGGTGGTATTGAACGAAATTGAAAACTTCGTTGTTCTTGAAAAAACCGAAGGCTAAACCCTTTGGACTTTCATGGCAATATCAAAAAATTGAAAATTTCAAAGATGTACCTTTGGCTTGAAATCATCTTACGTAATGTAGACAACAAGGGCAAGCAATTCGATAAAGTGGTTTCGTGTATTGATAATTGAGTCGTTGTTTTGAAGGCTAACCCTTTGGGCTTTCATGGCAATATATTGATTCGCTTGAAAATCTTTGTTGACAAAACTTCGTTGTTTTTAGTCGATAAAGTGGTTTGGCGGTGGTATTGAACGATGAATTGAGAAAACTTCCTTTGGGCTTTCATGGCAATATCAAAAAATTGAAAATTTCAAAGATGTACCTTTGGCTTGAAATCATCTTCGTAATGTAGACAACAAGGGCAAGCAGGTCGATAAAGTGGTTTGTTGTGTATTGATCGAATTGAGAAAACTTCGTTGTTTTTGAAAAAAGCGAAGCTAACCCTTTGGGCTTTCATGGCAATATCAAAAAATTGAAAAATTCAAAAATGTACGGTTGGCTTGAAATGATCTTTGTAATGTACAAAACAAGCGTGAAGCTGAGTCGATAAAGTGGTTTGGCGGTGGTATTGAACGAATTGAGAAAACTCGTTTTTCTTGGAAAAACCGATGGCTAACCCTTTGGACTTTCATGGCAACATCAAAAAATTGAAAATTCCACAGATGTACACTTGGCTTGAAATCATCTTCGTAATGTAGACAACAAGTGCAAGCAATTCGATAAAGTGGTCCGACGGTGGTATTGAACCGAATTGAGAAAACTTCGTTGTTTTTCAAAAAGCGAAGGCTAACCTTTGACTTTCATGGCAATATCAAAAAATGAAAAATTCAAAAAGGTATGGATGGCTTGAAATCATCTTCGTAATGTGAAAACAACTCTAAGCTGGGGATAAAGTGGTTTGGCAATTTGGTATTGAACGAATTGAGAAAACTTCGTTGTTCTTGAAAAAACCGAAGGCTAAACCCTTTGGACTTTCATGGCAATATCAAAAAATTGAAAATTTCAAAGATGTACCTTTGGCTTGAAATCATCTTCGTAATGTAGACAACAAGGGCAAGCAATTCGATAAAGTGGTTTGGCGTGTATTGATCGAAATTGAGAAAACTTCGTTGTTTTGAAAAAACCGAAGGCTAACCCTTTGGGCTTTCATGGCAATATCAAAAAATTGAAAAATTCAAAAATGTACGGTTGGCTTGAAATGATCTTTGTAATGTACAAAACAAGCGTGGCTAGTCGATAAAGTGGTTTGGCGGTGGTATTGAACGAATTGAAAAACTCGTTTTCTTGGAAAAACCGATGGCTAACCCTTTGGACTTTCATGGCAACATCAAAAAATTGAAAATTCCACAGATGTACACTTGGCTTGAAATCATCTTCGTAATGTAGACAACAAGTGCAAGCAAGTCGATAAAGTGGTCGGCAATTTGGTATTGAACCGAATTGAGAAAACTCGTTGTTTTTCAAAAAAGCGAAGGCTAACCTTTGACTTTCATGGCAATATCAAAAAATGAAAAATTCAAAAAGGTATGGATGGCTTGAAATCATCTTCGTAATGTGAAAACAACTCTAAAGCTGGGGATAAAGTGGTTTGGCGGTGGTATTGAACGAATTGAGAAAACTTCGTTGTTCTTGAAAAAACCGAAGGCTAAACCCTTTGGACTTTCATGGCAATATCAAAAAATTGAAAATTTCAAAGATGTACCTTTGGCTTGAAATCATCTTTCGTAATGTAGACAACAAGGGCAAGCAATTCGATAAAGTGGTTTGACGGCGTGTATTGATCGAATTGAGAAAACTTCGTTGTTTTTGAAAAAACCGAAGGCTAACCCTTTGGGCTTTCATGGCAATATCAAAAAATTGAAAAATTCAAAATGTACGGTTGGCTTGAAATGATCTTTGTAATGTACAAAACAAGCGTGGTAGTCGATAAAGTGGTTTGGCGGTGGTATTGAACGAATTGAGAAAACTCGTTTTTCTTGAAAAACCGATGGCTAACCCTTTGGACTTTCATGGCAACATCAAAAAATTGAAAATTCCACAGATGTACACTTGGCTTGAAATCATCTTCGTAATGTAGACAACAAGTGCAAGCAATTCGATAAAGTGGTTTGACGGTGGTATTGATCCGAATTGAGAAAACTTCGTTGTTTTTCAAAAACCGAAGGCTAACCCTTTGACTTTCATGGCAATATCAAAAAATGAAAAATTCAAAAATGTATGGTTGGCTTGAAATCATCTTTGTAATGTACAAAACAAGCGTAAAGCTGGTCGATAAAGTGGTTTGACAGCTGGTATTGAACCAGAATTGAGAAAACTCGTTGTTCTTCGAAAAAACCGAAGGCTAACCCCTTTGGACTTTCATGGCAATATCCAAAAAAATTGAAAATTTCAAAGATGTACACTTGGCTTGAAATCATCTTCGTAATGTAGACAACAAGTGCAAGCAAGTCGATAAAGTGGTTTGACAATTTGGTATTGAACCGAATTGAGAAAACTCGTTGTTTTTCAAAAAGCGAAGGCTAACCTTTGACTTTCATGGCAATATCAAAAAATGAAAAATTCAAAAAGGTATGGATGGCTTGAAATCATCTTAGTAATGTAGAAAACAACTCTAAAGCTGGGGATAAAGTGGTTTGGCGGTGGTATTGAACCGAATTGAGAAAACTTCGTTGTTCTTGAAAAACCGAAGCTAAACCCTTTGGACTTTCATGGCAATATCCAAAAAATTGAAAATTTCAAAGATGTACCTTTGGCTTGAAATCATCTTCGTAATGTAGACAACAAGGGCAAACAGGTCGATAAAGTGGTTTGACAGCGTGTATTGATCCAGAATTGAGAAAACTTGTTGTTTTTCGAAAAAACCGAAGGCTAACCCCTTTGGGCTTTCATGGCAATATCCAAAAAAATGAAAAATTCCAAAAATGTACGGTTGGCTTCAAATGATCTTTGTAATGTACAAAACAAAGTCGATAAAGTGGTTTGGCGGTGGTATTGAACGAATTGAGAAAACTCGTTTTTCTTCGGAAAAACCGATGGCTAACCCCTTTGGACTTTCATGGCAAAATCCAAAAAAATTGAAAATTACAAAGATGTACACTTGGCTTGAAATCATCTTCGTAATGTAGACAACAAGTCGTCGATAAAGTGGTTTGAAGCAATTTGGTATTGAACCGAATTGAGAAAACTCGTTGTTTTTCAAAAAGCGAAGGCTAACCCTTTGACTTTCATGGCAATATCAAAAAAATGAAAAATTCAAAAATGTATGGATGGCTTGAAATCATCTTTGTAATGTAGAAAACAACTCTAAAGCTGGGATAAAGTGGTTTGACGGTGGTATTGAACCAGAATTGAGAAAACTCGTTCTTCTTCGAAAAAACCGAAGGCTAAACCCTTTGGACTTTCATGGCAATATCCAAAAAAATTGAAAATTTCAAAGATGTACCTTTGGCTTGAAATCATCTTCGTAATGTAGACAACAAGGGCAAACAGGTCGATAAAGTGGTTTGACAGCGTGTATTGATCCAGAATTGAGAAAACTCGTTGTTTTTCGAAAAAACCGAAGGCTAACCCCTTTGGGCTTTCATGGCAATATCCAAAAAAATTGAAAAATTCCAAAAATGTACGGTTGGCTTGAAATGATCTTTGTAATGTACAAAACAAGCGTGAACTGGTCGATAAAGTGGTTTGAACGAAATTGGTATTGATGGCTAATTGGACTTTCATGGCAACATCGAAAATTCCAAAGATGTTTCTTGTAGAAAAACCGATGTATTGCTAACCTTTGGACTTTCATGGCAATATCAAAAAATTGAAAATTCCAAAGATGTACACTTGGCTTGAAATCATCTTCGTAATGTAGGACAACAAGTGCAAGCAGGTCGATAAAGTGGTTTGACAGCTGGTATTGAACCAGAATTGAGAAAACTCGTTGTTTTTCAAAAAAGCGAAGGCTAACCCCTTTGACTTTCATGGCAATATCCAAAAAAATGAAAAATTCCAAAAAGGTATGGATGGCTTGAAATCATCTTCGTAATGTAGAAAACAACTCTAAACTGGGGATAAAGTGGTTTGACAGCTGGTATTGAACCAGAATTGAGAAAACTCGTTGTTCTTCGAAAAAACCGAAGGCTAAACCCTTTGGACTTTCATGGCAATATCCAAAAAAATTGAAAATTTCAAAGATGTACCTTTGGCTTGAAATCATCTTCGTAATGTAGACAACAAGGGCAAACAGGTCGATAAAGTGGTTTGACAGCGTGTATTGATCCAGAATTGAGAAAACTCGTTGTTTTTCGAAAAAACCGAAGGCTAACCCCTTTGGGCTTTCATGGCAATATCCAAAAAAATTGAAAAATTCCAAAAATGTACGGTTGGCTTGAAATGATCTTTGTAATGTACAAAACAAGCGTGAACTGGTCGATAAAGTGGTTTGACAGCTGGTATTGAACCAGAATTGAGAAAACTCGTTTTTCTTCGGAAAAACCGATGGCTAACCCCTTTGGACTTTCATGGCAACATCCAAAAAAATTGAAAATTCCACAGATGTACACTTGGCTTGAAATCATCTTCGTAATGTAGACAACAAGTGCAAACAGGTCGATAAAGTGGTTTGACAGCTGGTATTGAACCCGAATTGAGAAAACTCGTTGTTTTTCAAAAAAGCGAAGGCTAACCCCTTTGACTTTCATGGCAATATCCAAAAAAATGAAAAATTCCAAAAAGGTATGGATGGCTTGAAATCATCTTCGTAGTGTAGAAAACAACTCTAAACTGGGGATAAAGTGGTTTGACAGCTGGTCTTGAACCAGAATTGAGAAAATTCGTTGTTCTTCGAAAAAACCGAAGCTAAACCCTTTGGACTTTCATGGCAATATCCAAAAAAATTGAAAATTTCAAAGATGTACCTTTGGCTTGAAATCATCTTCGTAATGTAGACAACAAGGGCAAACAGGTCGATAAAGTGGTTTGACAGCGTGTATTGATCCAGAATTGAGAAAACTCGTTGTTTTTCGAAAAAACCGAAGGCTAACCCCTTTGGGCTTTCATGGCAATATCCAAAAAAATTGAAAAATTCCAAAAATGTACGGTTGGCTTGAAATGATCTTTGTAATGTACAAAACAAGCGTGAACTGGTCGATAAAGTGGTTTGACAGCTGGTATTGAACCAGAATTGAGAAAACTCGTTTTTCTTCGGAAAAACCGATGGCTAACCCCTTTGGACTTTCATGGCAACATCCAAAAAAATTGAAAATTCCACAGATGTACACTTGGCTTGAAATCATCTTCGTAATGTAGACAACAAGTGCAAACAGGTCGATAAAGTGGTCCGACAGCTGGTATTGAACCCGAATTGAGAAAACTCGTTGTTTTTCAAAAAAGCGAAGGCTAACCCCTTTGACTTTCATGGCAATATCCAAAAAAATGAAAAATTCCAAAAAGGTATGGATGGCTTGAAATCATCTTCGTAGTGTAGAAAACAACTCTAAACTGGGGATAAAGTGGTTTGTGGTGGTATTGAACCAAATTGAGAAAACTCGTTGTTCTTCGAAAAAACCGAAGGCTAAACCCTTTGGACTTTCATGGCAATATCCAAAAAAATTGAAAATTTCAAAGATGTACCTTTGGCTTGAAATCATCTTCGTAATGTAGACAACAAGGGCAAACAGGTCGATAAAGTGGTTTGACAGCGTGTATTGATCCAGAATTGAGAAAACTCGTTGTTTTTCGAAAAAACCGAAGGCTAACCCCTTTGGGCTTTCATGGCAATATCCAAAAAAATTGAAAAATTCCAAAAATGTACGGTTGGCTTGAAATGATCTTTGTAATGTACAAAACAAGCGTGAACTAGTCGATAAAGTGGTTTGACAGCTGGTATTGAACCAGAATTGAGAAAACTCGTTTTTCTTCGAAAAAACCGATGGCTAACCCCTTTGGACTTTCATGGCAACATCCAAAAAAATTGAAAATTCCACAGATGTACACTTGGCTTGAAATCATCTTCGTAATGTAGACAACAAGTGCAAGCAGTCGATAAAGTGGTCTGACAGTTGGTATTGAACCCGAATTGAGAAAACTCGTTGTTTTTCAAAAAAGCGAAGGCTAACCCCTTTGACTTTCATGGCAATATCCAAAAAAATGAAAAATTCCAAAAAGGTATGGATGGCTTGAAATCATCTTCGTAGTGTAGAAAACAACTCTAAACTGGGGATAAAGTGGTTTGACAGCTGGTATTGAACCAGAATTGAGAAAACTCGTTTTTCTTGAAAAAACCCGAAGCTAAACCCTTTGGACTTTCATGGCAATATCCAAAAAAATTGAAAATTTCAAAGATGTACCTTTGGCTTGAAATCATCTTCGTAATGTAGACAACAAGGGCAAGCAATTCGATAAAGTGGTTTGGCGTGTATTGATCCAGAATTGAGAAAACTCGTTGTTTTTCGAAAAAACCGAAGGCTAACCCCTTTGGGCTTTCATGGCAATATCCAAAAAAATTGAAAAATTCCAAAAATGTACGGTTGGCTTGAAATGATCTTTGTAATGTACAAAACAAGCGTGAACTGGTCGATAAAGTGGTTTGACAGCTGGTATTGAACCAGAATTGAGAAAACTCGTTTTTCTTCGGAAAAACCGATGGCTAACCCCTTTGGACTTTCATGGCAACATCCAAAAAAATTGAAAATTCCACAGATGTACACTTGGCTTGAAATCATCTTCGTAATGTAGACAACAAGTGCAAACAGGTCGATAAAGTGGTCCGACAGCTGGTATTGAACCCGAATTGAGAAAACTCGTTGTTTTTCAAAAAAGCGAAGGCTAACCCCTTTGACTTTCATGGCAATATCCAAAAAAATGAAAAATTCCAAAAAGGTATGGATGGCTTGAAATCATCTTCGTAATGTAGAAAACAACTCTAAACTGGGGATAAACAGCTGGTATTGAACCAGAATTGAGAAAACTCGTTGTTTTTCAAAAAAGCGAAGGCTAACCCCTTTGACTTTCATCGCAATATCCAAAAAAATGAAAAATTCCAAAAAGGTATGGATGGCTTGAAATCATCTTCGTAGTGTAGAAAACAACTCTAAACTGGGGATAAATTGGTTTGACAGCTGGTATTAACGAATTGAGAAAACTCGTTGTTCTTCGAAAAAACCGAAGGCTAAACCCTTTGGACTTTCATGGCAATATCCAAAAAAATTGAAAATTTCAAAGATGTACCATTGGCTTGAAATCATCTTCGTAATGTAGACAACAAGGGCAAACAGGTCGATAAAGTGGTTTGACAGCGTGTATTGATCCAGAATTGAGAAAACTCGTTGTTTTTCGAAAAAACCGAAGGCTAACCCCTTTGGGCTTTCATGGCAATATCCAAAAAAATTGAAAAATTCCAAAAATGTACGGTTGGCTTGAAATGATCTTTGTAATGTACAAAACAAGCGTGAACTGGTCGATAAAGTGGTTTGACAGCTGGTATTGAACCAGAATTGAGAAAACTCGTTTTTCTTCGGAAAAACCGATGGCTAACCCCTTTGGACTTTCATGGCAACATCCAAAAAAATTGAAAATTCCACAGATGTACACTTGGCTTGAAATCATCTTCGTAATGTAGACAACAAGTGCAAAAGCAGTCGATAAAGTGGTCTCGACACCGGTATTGAACCCGAATTGAGAAAACTCGTTGTTTTTCAAAAAAGCGAAGGCTAACCCCTTTGACTTTCATGGCAATATCCAAAAAAATGAAAAATTCCAAAAAGGTATGGATGGCTTGAAATCATCTTCGTAATGTAGAAAACAACTCTAAAGTGGGATAAAACAAGTGCAAGCAATTCGATAAAGTGGTCGGCAATTTGGTATTGAACCGAATTGAGAAAACTTCGTTGTTTTTCAAAAAGCGAAGGCTAACCTTTGACTTTCATGGCAATATCAAAAAATGAAAAATTCAAAAAGGTATGGATGGCTTGAAATCATCTTCGTAGTGTGAAAACAACTCTAAAGCGGGGATAAAGTGGTTTGGCAATTTGGTATTGAACGAATTGAAAACTTCGTTGTTCTTGAAAAAACCGAAGGCTAAACCCTTTGGACTTTCATGGCAATATCCAAAAAAATTGAAAATTTCAAAGATGTACCTTTGGCTTGAAATCATCTTCGTAATGTAGACAACAAGGGCAAACAGGTCGATAAAGTGGTTTGGCGTGTATTAATCGAATTGAGAAAACTCATTGTTTTTGAAAAAACGAAGGCTAACCCTTTGGGCTTTCATGGCAATATCAAAAAATTGAAAAATTCCAAAAATGTACGGTTGGCTTGAAATGATCTTTGTAATGTACAAAACAAGCGTGAACTGGTCGATAAAGTGGTTTGACAGCTGGTATTGAACTAGAATTGAGAAAACTCGTTTTTCTTCGGAAAAACCGATGGCTAACCCCTTTGGACTTTCATGGCAACATCCAAAAAAATTGAAAGTTCCACAGATGTACACTTGGCTTGAAATCATCTTCGTAATGTAGACAACAAGTGCAAACAGGTCGATAAAGTGGTCCGACAGCTGGTATTGAACCCGAATTGAGAAAACTCGTTGTTTTTCAAAAAAGCGAAGGCTAACCCCTTTGACTTTCATGGCAATATCCAAAAAAATGAAAAATTCCAAAAAGGTATGGATGGCTTGAAATCATCTTCGTTGTGTAGAAAACAACTCTAAACTGGGGATAAAGTGGTTTGACAGCTGGTATTGAACCAGAATTGAGAAAACTCGTTCTTCTTCGAAAAAACCGAAGCTAAACCCTTTGGACTTTCATGGCAATATCCAAAAAATTGAAAATTTCAAAGATGTACCTTTGGCTTGAAATCATCTTCGTAATGTAGACAACAAGGGCAAACAGGTCGATAAAGTGGTTTGACAGCGTGTATTGATCCAGAATTGAGAAAACTTGTTGTTTTTCGAAAAAACCGAAGGCTAACCCCTTTGGGCTTTCATGGCAATATCCAAAAAAATGAAAAATTCCAAAAATGTACGGTTGGCTTCAAATGATCTTTGTAATGTACAAAACAAGCGTGAACTGGTCGATAAAGTGGTTTGACAGCTGGTATTGAACCAGAATTGAGAAAACTCGTTTTTCTTCGGAAAAACCGATGGCTAACCCCTTTGGACTTTCATGGCAACATCCAAAAAAATTGAAAATTCCACAGATGTACACTTGGCTTGAAATCATCTTCGTAATGTAGACAACAAGTGCAAACAGGACGATAAAGTGGTCCGACAGCTGGTATTGAACCCGAATTGAGAAAACTCGTTGTTTTTCAAAAAAGCGAAGGCTAACCCCTTTGACTTTCGTGGCAATATCCAAAAAAATGAAAAATTCCAAAAAGGTATGGATGGCTTGAAATCATCTTCGTAGTGTAGAAAACAACTCTAAACTGGGGATAAAGTGGTTTGACAGCTGGTATTGAGCCCGAATTGAGAAAACTCGTTGTTTTTCAAAAAAGCGAAGGCTAACCCTTTTGACTTTCCTGGCAATATCCAAAAACATGAAAAATTCCAAAAAGGTATGGATGGCTTGAAATCATCTTCGTAGTGTAGAAAACAACTCTAAACTGGGGATAAATTGGTTTGACAGCTGGTATTGAACCAGAATTGAGAAAACTCGTTGTTCTTCGAAAAAACCGAAGGCTAAACCCTTTGGACTTTCATGGCAATATCCAAAAAAATTGAAAATTTCAAAGATGTACCATTGGCTTGAAATCATCTTCGTAATGTAGACAACAAGGGCAAACAGGTCGATAAAGTGGTTTGACAGCGTGTATTGATCCAGAATTGAGAAAACTCGTTGTTTTTCGAAAAAACCGAAGGCTAACCCCTTTGGGCTTTCATGGCAATATCCAAAAAAATTGAAAAATTCCAAAAATGTACGGTTGGCTTGAAATGGTCTTTGTAATGTACAAAACAAGCGTGAACTGGTCGATAAAGTGGTTTGACAGCTGGTATTGAACCAGAATTGAGAAAACTCATTGTTTTTCGAAAAAACCGAAGGCTAACCCCTTTGGGCTTTCATGGCAATATCCAAAAAAATTGAAAAATTCCAAAAATGTACGGTTGGCTTGAAATGATCTTTGTAATGTACAAAACAAGCGGGAACTGGTCGATAAAGTGGTTTGACAGCTGGTATTGAACTAGAATTGAGAAAACTCGTTTTTCTTCGGAAAAACCGATGGCTAACCCCTTTCGACTTTCATGGCAACATCCAAAAAAATTGAAAATTCCACAGATGTACACTAGGCTTGAAATCATCTTCGTAATGTAGACAACAAGTGCAAACAGGTCGATAAAGTGGTGCGACGGTGGTATTGAACCGAATTGAGAAAACTCGTTGTTTTTCAAAAAAGCGAAGGCTAACCCCTTTGACTTTCATGGCAATATCCAAAAAAATGAAAAATTCCAAAAAGGTATGGATGGCTTGAAATCATCTTCGTAATGTAGAAAACAACTCTAAACTGGGGATAAAGTGGTTTGGCAATTTGGTATTGAACGAATTGAGAAAACTTCGTTGTTCTTCTAAAAAGCAAGGCTAAACCCTTTGGACTTTCATGGCAATATCCAAAAAAATTGAAAATTTCAAAGATGTACCTGTGGCTTGAAATCATCTTCGTAATGTAGAAAACAACTCTAAACTGGGGATAAAGTGGTTTGACAGCGTGTATTGATCCAGAATTGAGAAAACTCGTTGTTTTTCGAAAAAACCGAAGGCTAACCCCTTTGGGCTTTCATGGCAATATCCAAAAAAATTGAAAAATTCCAAAAATGTACGGTTGGCTTGAAATGATCTTTGTAATGTACAAAACAAGCGTGAACTGGTCGATAAAGTGGTTTGACAGCTGGTATTGAACCAGAATTGAGAAAACTCGTTTTTCTTCGGAAAAACCGATGGCTAACCCCTTTGGACTTTCATGGCAACATCCAAAAAAATTGAAAATTCCACAGATGTACACTTGGCTTGAAATCATCTTCGTAATGTAGACAACAAGTGCAAACAGGTCGATAAAGTGGTCTGACAGCTGGTATTGATCCATAATTGAGAAAACTCGTTGTTTTTCGAAAAAACCGAAGGCTAACCCCTTTGGGCATTCTTGGCGACATCCAAAAAAATTGAAAAATTCCAAAAATGTACGTTTGGCATGAAATTATCTTTGTAATGAAGAATGAAGTGTAAACTGGTCGATAAAGTGGTTTGACAGCTGGTATTGAACAAGAATTGAGAAAACTCGTCGTTTTTCGAAAAACCAAAAGGCTAACCCCCTTGGACTTTCATGGCAATATCCAAAAGAATTGAAAATTCCAAAAATGAACATTTGGCGTGAAATCATATTCGTATTGTAGACAACAAGTGTAAACAGGTCGATAAAGTGGTTTGACAGTGGGTATTGATCCAGAATTGAGAAAACTCGTTTTTTTAGAAAAAAACCGAAGGTTAACCCTTTTGGAGTTTCATGGGAATATACAAAAAAAATTGAAAAATTCAAAAGGTACGGTTGGTTGCAATCATCTTTGTATTGAAGAATCAAGTGCAAACTGGTCGATAAAGTGGTTTGACAGCTGGTATTGATCCAGAATTGAGAAAACTCGTTGTTTTTCGAAAAACCGAAGGCTAACCCCTTTGGAGTCTCATGGCAATATCCAAAAAAATTAGAAAATTCCAAAAAGGAACGGTTAGCTTGAAACCATCTTTGTAATGAAGAATCAAGTGCAAACTGGTCGATAAAGTGGTTTGACAGCTGGTATTGAACCAGAATTGAGAAAACTCGTTGTTTTTCGAAAATACCGAAGGCTAACCCCTTTAGAGTTTCATGGCAATATCCAAAAAAAATTGACAAATTCCAAAAAGTTGCGGTTGGCTTGTAATCATCTTTGTAATGAAGAATCAAGTGCAAACTAGTCGATAAAGTGGTTTGACAGCTGGTATTGAACCAGAATTGTGAAAACTCGTTGTTTTTCGAAAAAACCGAAGGCTAACCCCTTTGGACTTTCATGGTCATATCCAAAAAAATTGAAATTTCCAAAAATGTACGTTTGGTGGGAAATCATCTTCGTATTGTAGACAACAATTGTAAACAGGTCGATAAAGTGGTCTGACAGCGGGTATTGATCCAGAATTGAGAAAACTCGCTGTTTTTCGAAAAAAAACCAAAGGCTAACCCCTTTGGACATTCATGGCGATATCCAAAAAAATTGAAAATTTCCAAAAAGGTACATTTGGCATGAAATTATCTTTTTAATGAAGAACCAAGTGCAGACTGCTCGATAAAGTGGTTTGATAGCTGGTACTGATCCGAATTTAGAAAACTCGTTGTTTTTCGAAAAAACCGAAGGCTAACCTCTTGGGACTTTCATGGTGATATCCAAAAAAATTGAAAAATTCCAAAAATGTACGGTTGGCTTGAAATCATCTTCGTAATGTAGACAACAAGTGCAAACAGGTCAATAAAGTGGTAAAACCGAAGGCTAACCCATTTGGAGTTTCATGGCAATACCCAAAAAAATTGGAAAATTCCAAAAATGTACGTTCGGCATGAAATTATCTTTGTAATGAAGAATCAAGTGCAAACAGGTCGATAAATTGGTTTGACAGCTGGTATTGAACCAAAATTGAGAAAACTCGTTGTTTTTCGAAAAAACCGAAGGCCAACCCCTTTGGCGTTTCATGGCAATATCCAAAAAAATTGGAAAATTGCAAAAAGGTACGGTTAGCTTGAAACCGTCTTTGTAATGATGAATCAAGTTCAAACTGGTCGATAAAGTGGTTTGACAGCTGGTATTCATCCAGAATTGAGAAAACTCGTTGTTTTTCGAAAAAACCGAAGGCTAACCCCTTTGGGCATTCTTGGCGATATCCAAAAAAATTGAAAAATGCAAAAAATGTACGTTTGGCATGAAATTATCTTTGTAATGAAGAATCAAGTATAAACAGGCCGATAAAATTTGGTATTGGAATTCTTCGTTGTTTTTCGAAAAAACCGAAGGCTAACCCCTTTGGACTTTCATGGCAATATCCAAAAAAATTGGAAATTCCAAAAATGTATGTTTGGCTTGAAACCATCTTTGTAATGATGAATCAAGTTCAAACTGGTCGATAAAGTGGTTTTGGTATTCAAAATTGAGAAAACTTCGTTGCTACCCTACCCACTTTGGAATTTCATGGCAATATCCAAAAAAATTGGAAAATTCCAAAAAGGTACGTTTGGCATGAAATTATCTTTGTAATGAAGAATCAAGTGCAAACCGGTCCATAAAGTGGTCTGACAGCTGGTATTGAACCAGATTTGAGAAAACTCGTTGTTTTTCGAAAAAACCGAAGGCTAACCCATTTGGAGTTTCATGGCAATATCCAAAAAAATTGGAAAATTCCAAAAAGGTACGGTTAGCTTGAAACCATCTTTGTAATGAAGAATCAAGTGCAAACTGGTCGATAAAGTGGTTTCACAGCTGGTATTGATCCAGAATTGAGAAAACTCGTTGTTTTTCGAAAAAACCGAAGGCTAACCCCTTTGGACATTCTTGGCGATATCCAAAAAAATTGAAAAATTCCAGAAAGGTACGTTTGGCATGAAATTATCTTTTTAATGAAGAATCAAGTGCAAACTGGTCGATAAAGTGGTTTGACAGCTGGTATTCATCCAGAATTGAGAAAACTCGTTGTTTTTCGAAAAAACCGAAGGCTACGCCCTTTGGGCATTCTTGGCGATATCCAAAAAAATTGAAAAATTCCAAAAATGTACGTTTGGCATGAAATTATCTTTGTAATGAAGAATCAAGTATAAACAGGTCGATAAAGTGGTTCGACAGCGGGCATTGATCCAGAATTTAGAAAACTCGTTGTTTTTCGAAAAAACCGAAGGCTAACCCCTTTGGAGTTTCATGGGAATATACAAAAAAAATTGAAAAATTCAAAAAGGTACGGTTGGCTTGGAATCATCTTTGTAATGAAGAATCAAGTGCAAACTGGTCGATAAAGTAGTTTGACAGCTGGTATTGATCCAGAATTGAGAAAACTCGTTGTTTTTCAAAAAACCAAAGGCTAACCCCTTTGGCGTTTCATGGCAATATCCAAAAAAATTGGAAAATTCCAAAATGGTACGGTTAGCTTGAAACCATTCTTGTAATGATGAATCAAGTTCAAACTGGTCGATAAAGTGGTTTGACAGCTGGTATTCATCCAGAATTGAGAAAACTCGTTGTTTTTCGAAAAAACCGAAGGCTAACCCCTTTGGAGTTTCATGGCAATATCCAAAAAAATTGGAAAATTCCAAAAAGGTACGGTTCGCTTGAAACCATCTTTGTAATGAAGAATCAAGTGCAAACTGGTCGATAAAGTGGTTTGACAGCTGGTATTGATACAGAATTGAGAAAACTCGTTGTTTTTCGAAAATACCGAACGCTAACCCCTTTAGAGTTTCAGGGCAATATCCAAAAAAATTGACAAATTCCAAAAAGTTACGGTTGGCTTGGAATCATCTTTGTAATGAAAAATCAAGTGCAAACTGGTCGATAAAGTGGTTTGACAGCTGGTATTGAACCAGAATTGACAAAACTCGTTGTTTTTGAAAAAACCGAAAGCCAACCCCTTTGGACTTTCATGGTCATATCCAAAAAAATTGAAAATTCCAAAAATGTACGTTTGGTGGGAAATCATCTTCGTATTGTAGACAACAAGTGCAAACAGGTCAATAAAGTGTTTTGACAGCTGGTATTGAACCGAATTGAGAAAACTCGTTGTTTTTAGAAAAAACCGAAGGCTAACCCCATTGAGTTTCATGGCAATATCCAAAAAAATTGGAAAATTCCAAAAAGGTACGTTTGGCATGAAATTATCTTTGTAATGAAGAATGAAGTGCAAACTGGTCGACGAAGTGGTTTGACAATTGGTATTGATCCAGAATTTTGAAAACTCGTTGTTTTTCGAAAAAACCGATGGATAACCTCTTTGGACTTTCATGGCGATATCCAAAAAAATAAAAAAATTCTAAAAATGTACAGTTGGCTTGAAATCATCTTCGTAATGTAGACAACAAGTGCAAACCGGTCGATAAAGTGGTTTGACAGCAGGTATTGAACTAAAATTGAGAAAACAAGTTGTTTTTCGAAAAAACCGAAGGCTAACCCCTTTGGCGTTTCGTGGCAATATCCAAAAAAATTGGAAAATTCCAAAAAGGTACGGTTAGCTTGAAACCAACTTTGTAATGATGAATCAGGTTCAAACTGGTCGATAAAGTGGTTTGACAGCTGGTATTCATCCAGAATTGAGAAAACTCGTTGTTTTTCGAAAAACCGAAGGCTAAACCCTTTGGACATTCTTCGCGATATCCAAAAAAATTGAAAAATTCCAAAAATGAACGTTTGGCAAGAAATTATCTTTGTAATGAAGAATCAAGTGTAAACAGGTCGATAAAGTGGTTTGACAGCTGGTATTGAACCAGAATTGAGAAAACTCGTTGTTTTTCGAAAATACCGAAGGCCAACCCCTTTAGAGTTTCATGGCAATATCCAAAAAAATTGACAAATTCCAAAAAGTTACGGTTGGCTTGGAATCAGCTTTGTAATGAAGAATCAAGTGCAAACTGGTCGATAAAGTGGTTTGACAGTGGGTATTGAACCAGAATTGAGAAAACTCGTTGTTTTTCGAAAAAACCGAAGGCTAACCCCTTTGGACTTTCATGGTCATATCCAAAAAAATTGAAAATTCCAAAAATGTACGTTTGGTAGGAAATCATCTTCGTATTGTAGACAACAATTGTAAACAGGTCGATAAAGTGGTCTGACAGCGGGTATTGATCCAGAAATGAGAAAACTCGTTGTTTTTCGAAAAAAACCAAAGGCTAACCCCTTTGGACATTCATGGCGATATCCAAAAAAATTGAAAATTTCCAAAAAGGTACATTTGGCATGAAATTATCTTTTCAATGAAGAATCAAGTGCAGAGTGCAGACTGCTCGATAAAGTGGTTTGATAGCTGGTACTGATCCAGAATTTAGAAAACTCATTGTTTTTCGAAAAAACCGAAGGCTAACCTCTTGGGACTTTCATGGTGATATCCAAAAAAATTGAAAAATTCCAAAAATGTACGGCTGGCTTGAAATCATCTTCGTAATGTAGACAACAAGTGCAAACAGGTCAATAAAGTGGTTTGATAGCTGGTATTGAACCAAAATTGAGAAAACTCGTTGTTTTTCGAAAATACCGAAGGCTAACCCCTTTGGAGTTTCATGGCAATATCCAAAAAAAATTGCAAAATTCCAAAAACGTACGTTTGGCATGAAATTATCTTTGTAATGAAGAATCAAGTGCAAACAGGTCGATAAAGTGGTTTGACAGCTGGTATTGAACCAGAATTGAGAAAACTCGTTGTTTTTCGAAAAAGCCGAAGGCTAAACCCTTTGAAGTTTCATGGCAATATCCAAAAAAATTGGAAAATTCCAAAAATGTACGTTTGGCATGAAATTATCCTTGTAATGAAGAATCAAGGGCAAACAGGTCGATAAATTGTTTTGACAGCAGGTATTGATCCGGAATTGAGAAAACTCGTTGTTTTTCAAAAAACCGAAGGCTAACCTCTTTGGACATTCATGGCGATATGCAAAAAAATTGAAAAATTCCAAAAAGGTACGTTTGGCATGAAATTATATTTGTAATGAAGAATGAAGTGCAAACTGGTCGATAAAGTGGTTTGAGAGCTGGTATTGATCCAGAATTTTGAAAACTCGTTGTTTGTCGAAAAAACCGAAGGCTAACCTCTTTGGACTTTCATGGCGATATCCAAAAAATTAACAAATTCCAAAAATGTACGGTTGGCTTAAAATCATCTTCGTAATGTAGACAACAAGTGCAAACCGGTCAATAAAGTGGGTTGACAGCTGGTATTGAACCAGAATTGAGAAAACTCGTTGTTTTTCGAAAAAACCGAAGGCTAACCCCTTTGGCTTTAAATGGCAATATCCAAAAACATTGGAAAATTCGAAAAAGGTACGGTTAGCTTGAAACCATCTTTGTAATGAAGAATCAAGTGCAAACTGGTCGATAAAGTGGTTTGACAGCTGGTATTGAACCAGAATAGAGAAAACTCGTTGTTTTTCGAAAAAACTGATGGCTAACCCCTTTGGACTTTCATGGTCATATCCAAAAAAATTGAAAATTCCAAAAATGTACGTTTGGTGGGAAATCATCTTCGTATTGTAGACAACAATTGTAAACAGGTCGATAAAGTGGTCTGACAGCGGGTATTGATCCAGAATTGAGAAAACTCGTTGTTTTTCGAAAAAAACCAAAGGCTAACCCCTTTGGACATTCATGGCGATATCCAAAAAAATTGAAAATTTCCAAAAAGGTTCATTTGGCTTGAAATTATCTTTTTAATGAAGAATCAAGTGCAGACTGCTCGATAAAGTGGTTTGATAGCTGGTACTGATCCAGAATTTAGAAAACTCGTCGTTTTTCGAAAAAACCGAAGGCTAACCACTTGGGACTTTCATGGTGATATCCAAAAAAATTGAAAAATTCCAAAAATGTACGGCTGGCTTGAAATCATCTTCGTAATGTAGACAACAAGTGCACACAGGTCAATAAAGTGGTTTGACTGTTGGTATTGAACCAAATTGAGAAAACTTCGTTGTTTTTGAAAAACCAAGGCTAACCCATTGAGTTTCATGGCAATATCCAAAAAAATTGGAAAATTCCAAAAATGTACGTTTGGCATGAAATTATCTTTGTAATGAAGAATCAAGTGCAAACAGGTCGATAAATTGGTTGGACAGCTGGTATTGAATCAAAATTGAGAAAACTCGTTGTTTTTCGAAAATACCAAAGGCTAACCACTTTGGCGTTTCATGGCAATATCCAAAAAAATTGGAAAATTCCAAAAAGGTACGGTTAGCTTGAAACCATCTTTGTAATGATGAATCAAGTTCAAACTGGTCGATAAAGTGGTTTGACAGCTGGTATTCATCCAGAATTGAGAAAACTCGTTGTTTTTCGAAAAAACCGAAGGCTAACCACTTTGGACTTTCATGGAAATATCCAAAAAAATTAAAAAATTCCAAAAAGGTACATTTGGCTTGCAATCATCTTTGTAATGAAGAATCAAGTGCAAATTGGTCGATAAAGTGGTTTGATAGCTGGTACTGATCCAGAATTGAGAAAACTCGTTGTTTTTCGCAAAAACCGAAGGCTAACCACTTGGGACTTTCATGGTGATATCCAAAAAAATTGAAAAATTCCAAAAATGTACGGTTGGCTTGAAATCATCTTCGTAATGTAGACAACAAGTGCAAACAGGTCAATAAAGTGGTTTGACAGCTGGTATTGAACCAGAATTGAGAAAACTCGTTGTTTTTCGAAAAAACCGAAGGCTAACCCCATTGAGTTTCATGGCAATATCCAAAAAAATTGGAAAATTCCAAAAATGTACGTTTGGCATGAAATTATCTTTGTAATGAAGAATCAAGTGCAAACAGGTCGATAAATTGGTTTGACAGCTGGTATTGAACCAAAATTGAGAAAACTCGTTGTTTTTCGAAAATACCGAAGGCTAACCACTTTGGCGTTTCATGGCAATATCCAAAAAAATTGGAAAATTCCAAAAAGGTACGGTTAGCTTGAAACCATCTTTGTAATGATGAATCAAGTTCAAACTGGTCGATAAAGTGGTTTGACAGCTGGTATTCATCCAGAATTGAGAAAACTCGTTGTTTTTCGAAAAAACCGAAGGCTAACCACTTTGGACTTTCATGGAAATATCCAAAAAAATTGAAAAATTCCAGAAAGGTACATTTGGCTTGCAATCATCTTTGTAATGAAGAATCAAGTGCAAATTGGTCGATAAAGTGGTTTGATAGCTGGTACTGATCCAGAATTGAGAAAACTCGTTGTTTTCCGAAAAAACCGAAGGCTAACCACTTGGGACTTTCATGGTGATATCCAAAAAAATTGAAAAATTCCAAAAATGTACGGTTGGCTTGAAATCATCTTCGTAATGTAGACAACAAGTGCAAACAGTTGTCAATAAAGTGGTTTGGCAACCCTTTGGTATTGAACCAAAAACATTGAAAAGAAAACTCGTTGAAACCATCTTTGTAATTTTGAAAAAAGCGATGGCTAACCCCTTTGGACTTTCATGGTCATATCCAAAAAAATTGAAAATTCCAAAAATGTACGTTTGGTGGGAAATCATCTTCGTATTGTAGACAACAATTGTAAATGTGTCGATAAAGTGGTCCGACAATGGTATTGATCGTAATTGAGAAAACTCGTTGTTTTTCGGAAAAAACCAAAGGCTAACCCCTTTGGACATTCATGGCGATATCCAAAAAAATTGAAAATTTCCAAAAAGGTTCATTTGGCTTGAAATTATCTTTTTAATGAAGAATCAAGTCTGATCGCTTTCGATAAAGTGGTTTGATAGTCGGTGCTTGATCCGAATTTAGAAAACTAAATCGTTTTTGAAAAAACGAAGGCTAACCACTTGGGACTTTCATGGTGATATCCAAAAAAATTGAAAAATTCCAAAAATGTACGGCTGGCTTGAAATCATCTTCGTAATGTAGACAACAAGTGCACACAGGTCAATAAAGTGGTTTATTCGCCGGTATTGAACGAAATTGAGAAAACTTCGTTGTTTTTGAAAAAACGAAGACTAACCCATTGAGTTTCATGGCAATATCCAAAAAATTGGAAAATTCCAAAAATGTACGTTTGGCATGAAATTATCTTTGTAATGAAGAATCAAGTGCAAACAGGTCGATAAATTGGTTTGACGGTGGTATTGAATCAAAATTGAGAAAACTTCGTTGTTTTTCGAAAATACCAAAGGCTAACCACTTTGGCGTTTCATGGCAATATCCAAAAAATTGGAAAATTCCAAAAGGTGCAGTTAGCTTGAAACCATCTTTGTAATGATGAATCAAGTTCAAACTGGTCGATAAAGTGGTTTGACGGTGGTATTCATCCGAATTGAAAACTTCGTTGTTTTTGAAAAAAACGAAAAGGCTAACCACTTTGGACTTTCATGGAAATATCGAAAAAAATTAAAAAATTCCAAAAAGGTACATTTGGCTTGCAATCATCTTTGTAATGAAGAATCAAGTGCAAATTGGTCGATAAAGTGGTTTGATAGTCGTGTATTGATCCGAATTGAGAAAACTCGTTGTTTTTCAAAAACCGAAGGCTAACCACTTGGGACTTTCATGGTGATATCCAAAAAAATTGAAAAATTCCAAAAATGTACGGTTGGCTTGAAATCATCTTCGTAATGTAGACAACAAGTGCAAACAGGTCAATAAAGTGGTTTGACAGTTGGTATTGAACCAGAATTGAGAAAACTCGTTGTTTTTCGAAAAAACCGAAGGCTAACCCCATTGAGTTTCATGGCAATATCCAAAAAAATTGGAAAATTCCAAAAATGTACGTTTGGCATGAAATTATCTTTGTAATGAAGAATCAAGTGCAAACAGGTCGATAAATTGGTTTGACAGCTGGTATTGAACCAAAATTGAGAAAACTCGTTGTTTTTCGAAAATACCGAAGGCTAACCACTTTGGCGTTTCATGGCAATATCCAAAAAAATTGGAAAATTCCAAAAAGGTACGGTTAGCTTGAAACCATCTTTGTAATGATGAATCAAGTTCAAACTGGTCGATAAAGTGGTTTGACAGCTGGTATTCATCCAGAATTGAGAAAACTCGTTGTTTTTCGAAAAAACCGAAGGCTAACCACTTTGGACTTTCATGGAAATATCCAAAAAAATTGAAAAATTCCAGAAAGGTACATTTGGCTTGCAATCATCTTTGTAATGAAGAATCAAGTGCAAATTGGTCGATAAAGTGGTTTGATAGTGCGATCGAAATTGAGAAAATCGTTGGTCGAGGCTAACCACTTGGGACTTTCATGGTGATATCCAAAAAAATTGAAAAATTCCAAAAATGTACGGTTGGCTTGAAATCATCTTCGTAATGTAGACAACAAGTGCAAACAGGTCAATAAAGTGGTTTGACAGCTGGTATTGAACCAGAATTGAGAAAACTCGTTGTTTTTCGAAAAAACCGAAGGCTAACCCCATTGGACTTTCATGGAAATATCCAAAAAAATTGGTAAATTCCAAAAATGTACGTTTGGCATGAAATTATCTTTGTAATGAAGAATCAAGTGCAAACCGGTCGATAAATTGGTTTGACAGCTGGTATTGAACCAAAATTGTGAAAACTCGTTGTTTTTCGAAAATACCGAAGGCTAACCACTTTGGCGTTTCATGGCAATATCCAAAAAAATTGGAAAATTCCAAAAAGGTACGGTTAGCTTGAAACCATATTTGTAATGATGAATCAAGTTCAAACTGGTCGATAAAGTGGTTTGACAGCTGGTATTCATCCAGAATTGAGAAAACTCGTTGTTTTTGAAAAAACCGAGCATAAACCACTTTGGACTTTCATGGAAATATCCAAAAAAATTGAAAAATTCCAAAAAGGTACGGTTGGCTTGCAATCATCTTTGTAATGAAGAATCAAGTACAAATTGGTCGATAAAGTGGTTTAACAGCAGGTATTGATCCAGAATTGAGAAAACTCGTTGTTTTTCGAAAAAACCGAAGGCTAACCACTTTGGACTTTCATGGAAATATCCAAAAAAATTGAAAAATTCCAAAAAGGTACGGTTGGCTTGCAATCATCTTTGTAATGAAGAATCAAGTACAAATTGGTCGATAAAGTGGTTTGACAGCAGGTATTGATCCAGAATTGAGAAAACTCGTTGTTTTTGGAAAAAAACCGAAGGCCAACCCCTTTGGACTTTCATGGAAATATCCAAAAAAATTGAAAATTCTAAAAATGTACGTTAGCTTGAAAGCATCTTTGTAATGAAGACAACAAGTGCAAACTGGTCAATAAAGTGGTTTCATTTGGTATTGAACCGAAATTGAGAAACTTCGTTGTTTTTGAAAAACCGAAGGCTAACGCCTTTGGAGTTTCATGGCAATATCCAAAAAATTGGAAAATTCAAAAAGGTACGTTTGGCATGAAATTATGTTTGTAATGAAGAATCAAGTGTAAGCAGGTCGATAAAGTGGTTTGACGGTGGTATTGATCCGAAATTTGAAAACTCGTTGTTTTTTGAAAAAACCGATGGCTAACCCTTTGGAGTTTCATGGCAATATCCAAAAAATTAAAAAATTCAAAAATGTAAGTTTGGCATGAAATTATCTTTGTAATGAAGAATCAAGTGCAAACCGTCGATAAAGTGGTTTGACGGTGGTATTGAACAAAATTGAGAAAACTTCGTTGTTTTTGAAAAAACCAAAGGCTAACCCCTTTGGAGTTTCATGGCAATATCCAAAAAAATTGGAAAATTCCAAAAAGGTACGTTTGGCATGAAATTATCTTTGTAATGAAGAATCAAGTGCAAACCGGTCGATAAAGTGGTTTGACAGCTGGTATTGATCCAGAATTGAGAAAACTGGTTGTTTTCGAAAAACCGAAGGCTAACCCATTTGGAGTTTCATGGCAATATCCAAAAAAATTGGAAAATTCCAAAAAGGTACGGTTAGCTTGAAACCATCTTTGTAATGAAGAATCAAGTGCAAACTGGTCGATAAAGTGGTTTGACAGCTGGTATTGATCGAGAATTGAGAAAACTCGTTGTTTTTGAAAAAACCGAAGGCTAACCCATTTGGAGTTTCATGGCAATATCCAAAAAATTGGAAAATTCCAAAAAGGTACGTTTGGCATGAAATTATCTTTGTAATGAAGAATCAAGTGCAAACCGGTCGATAAAGTGGTTTGACAGCTGGTATTGATCCAGAATTGAGAAAACTCGTTGTTTTTCGAAAAAACCGAAGGCTAACCCATTTGGAGTTTCATGGCAATATCCAAAAAAATTGGAAAATTCCAAAAAGGTACGGTTAGCTTGAAACCATCTTTGTAATGAAGAATCAAGTGCAAACTGGTCGATAAAGTGGTTTCACTGCTGGTATTGATCGAGAATTGAGAAAACTCGTTGTTTTTCGAAAAAACCGAAGGCTAACCCATTTGGAGTTTCATGGCAATATCCAAAAAATTGAAAAATTCCAAAAAGGTACGTTTGGCATGAAATTATCTTTGTAATGAAGAATCAACTGCAAACTGGTCGATAAAGTGGTTTGACAGCTGGTATTGATCCAGAATTGAGAAAACTCGTTGATTTTCGAAAAAACCGAAGGCTAACCTCTTTGGACTTTCATGGCGATATCCAAAAAAATTGAAAAATTCCAAAAATGTACGGTTAGCTTGAAATCATCTTTGTAATGTAGAAACAAGTGCAAACTGGTCGATAAAGTGGTTTCACAATTTGGTATTGATCCGATTTGAAAACTTCGTTGTTTTTGAAAAAACCAAAGGCTAACCCATTTGGAGTTTCATGGCAATATCCAAAAAATTGGAAAATTCAAAAAGGTACAGTTAGCTTGAAACCATCTTTGTAATGAAGAATCAAGTGCTTGGTCGATAAAGTGGTTTCACACGGTGGTATTGATCCGAATTGAGAAAACTTCGTTGTTTTTGAAAAAACCGAAGGCTAACCCATTTGGACATTCATGGCAATATCCAAAAAATTGAAAAATTTGAAAAAATAAAAAATTCTAAAAAGGTACAGTTAGCTGGCATGAAATTATCTTTGTAATGAAGAATCAAGTGTAAACAGGTCGATAAAGTGGTTTGACAGCTGCTATTGATCCAGAATATAGAAAACTCGTTGATTTTCGAAAAAACCAAAGGCTAACCACTTTGGAGTTTCATGGCAATATCCAAAAAAATTGGAAAATTCCAAAAAGGTACGTTTGGCATGAAATTATCTTTGTAATGAAGAATCAAGTGCAAACCGGTCGATAAAGTGGTTTGACAGCTGGTATTGATCCAGAATTGAGAAAACTCGTTGTTTTTCGAAAAAACCGAAGGCTAACCCATTTGGAGTTTCATGGCAATATCCAAAAAAATTGGAAAATTCCAAAAAGGTACGGTTAGCTTGAAACCATCTTTGTAATGAAGAATCAAGTGCAAACTGGTCGATAAAGTGGTTTCACAGCTGGTATTGATCCAGAATTGAGAAAACTCGTTGTTTTTCGAAAAAACCGAAGGCTAACCCCTTTGGACATTCTTGCTCATATCCAAAAAATTGAAAATTCCAAAATGTATGCGTTTGGCATGAAATCATCTTTTAAAGAAGAAACAAGTGCAAAGCTGGTCGATAAAGTGGTTTGATAGCTGGTATTGATCCAGAATGAGAAAACTCGTTGATTTTCGAAAAAACCGAAGGCTAACCCCTTTGGACTTTCATGGCAATATCCAAAAAAATTGAAAATTCAAAAATGTACGGTTAGCTTGAAATCATCTTTGTAATGATGACATCAAGTGCAAACAGGTCCATAAAGTGGTTTGACAGCTGGTATTGATCCGAATTGAGAAAACTGGTTGTTTTTCAAAAAACCGAAGGCTAACCACTTTGGCGTTTCATGGCAATATCCAAAAAAATTGGAAAATTCCAAAAAGGTACGTTTGGGATGAAATTATCTTTGTAATGAAGAATCAAGAGTAAACAGGTCGATAAAGTGGTTTGACAATTTGGTATTGATCCGAATTGAGAAAACTCGTTGTTTTGAAAAAACCAAAGGCTAACCCTTTGGACTTTCATGGCAATATGCAAAAAATTGAAAATTCAAAAAGGTAAGTTTGGCATGAAATTATCTTTGTAATGAAGAATCAAGTGCAAACAGTCGATAAAGTGGTTTGACAAATTGGTATTGAACGAAATTGAGAAAACTCGTTGTTTTTCAAAAACCAAGGCGGTTACCTTTGGAGTTTCATGGCAATATCCAAAAATTGGAAAATTCCACAAAGTTACGTTTGGCATGAAATTATCTTTGTAATGAAGAATCAAGTGCAAACTGGTCGATAAAGTGGTTTGACGGTGGTATTGATCGAAATTTTGAAAACTCGTTGTTTTTGAAAAACCGAAGGATAACCCCTTTGGAGTTTCATGGCAATATCCAAAAAATGGAAAATTCAAAAATGTACAGTTGGCTTGACATCATCTTTGTAATGAAGAATCAAGTGCAAACTGGTCGATAAAGTGGTTTGACCGCTGGTATTGATCCAGAATTGAGAAAACTCGTTGTTTTTCGAAAAAACCGAAGGCTAACCCCTTTGGACATTCTTGGCGATATGCCAAAAAAATTCAAAAATTCCAAAAATATACGTTTGGCATGAAATTATCTTTGTAATGAAGAATCAAGTGCAAACAGGTCGATAAAGTGGTTTGACAGCTGGTATTGATCCAGAATTGAGAAAACTCGTTGTTTTTCGAAAAAACCGAAGGCTAACCCTTTGGATTTCATGGCAATATCCAAAAAATTGGAAAATTCCAAAATGTCCGTTGGCTTGAAACCATCTTTGTAATGAAGAATCAAGTGCAAACCGTCGATAAAGTGGTTTGACAAACCGTATTTATCTAGAATTGAGAAAACTTGTTGTTTTTGAAAAAACCAAGGCTAACCACTTTGGAGTTTCATGGCAATATCCAAAAAATTGGAAAATTCAAAAGGTACGTGTTAGCTTGAAACCATCTTTGTAATGAAGAATTTAAAAAGGGTAGTGGTTTAAAATTTTAAGGTTAAAACCTTTTTTTAAAAAAATTTTTTTGTTTGGGTTAAAAATGTTCAAAAAATTTTAAAATTTTTAATTAAAAAAATTTAAATTAAAAATTGTGGGTATTGGGGAAAAAATTGGGGAAAAGGGTTTTTTCCCCGGGTTTTTTAAAAAAAATTAAAAATTTGAAAATTTTTTTGAAAAAAAGAAGGAAAAAGGCCATGGAATTAAAAATTGGTTTAAAAAGGAAAAAGGGCCTTTTAAAAATAAAAACAAAAAGGGGGGAAATTCTTTTAAGTAAAAAAGGGGTGCGAAAAAGGGTTTTGGGGTTTTGAAAAAAGAAAAACCTTGTTTTCCCAAAAAAAAAAACCCCATGGTTAAAAAGTTAAAAAAGGGTTGGGAAATGTTTTTAAAAAAAAGGGGGGAGCAAAAAGGGGGAAAAGGTTTAAAGAATTAAAATGTTTTTTTAAAAAAAACCCATTTAGGGTAAAAAATTTTAAGGAACAAGGCGAAATTCGTAATGGCAAAATAACAAATTGAAAAATT
>JAYEVB010000066.1:0-63630 GCA_036346415.1 Raddia guianensis
TATTGTTCAATGTGATTATGTGAATGTGTGGCCGACGGATGCTCTGATAGAAAGGCTTTGACTTGAACTTATATACAATCTGTATGCATGTGAAGCGGTGAGAGTATGTCTAATACTCCCTTCGTTCTTTTTTATTTGACACCTTTAACTTTTGGACACGTCTTTGACCATTCGTCTTATTCAAATGATAATAAAATAAATGATATTTATATAGTTTTTTAAATAAAACGAATGGTCAAAATTGCATTCAAAAGTCAAACACGTCAAACAAAAAAGAACGAAGGGAGTATGTTTCATAAAACACTAGTATAATCAATTGTGGTCTCTATATCTATCCAACAGAGTCTTCATGTTATGTCAGTCTTTAAATTTAGATACCCTCCCCTAATCTTTATATTTGAGTCTCTCTATACAACCTCCGAATCTTTTTTTATCTGTTTAGTATTTTTTATGAACCGGTTGATTCGTACAACTTAATAGTATTAACAACAAAGATACAAAAAAATATTAACTCTCTAGCCATGTTCGAAGAATTAAGGACGCCATGCGCATATTGAATTACGTGTTTCAAACTTGGAAACAGGCAAGCTTAAAATGCTTAAAGAAAAATCAATCGTCCAAAAGAGAAAAATTTTAAAACCAAAACCGCGCCGTACGTCATCCTTTTCCGGCCGCTTACCCTTTCCCCAATCCCCATTGCTTTGAGTTGGATCGTCTTGCACGTAATAGCTGGTCAGCCTGCCCCGCCGGCCGTACCTTGGTGGGATAGGCAGTGGGCACAGCGTTCATGGCAACGACATGAGTTAAGCGAGCGAAAGCTCAAATTAACAAGACTTGTGCTTTCGTATTACTAGTAATCAACTATTAGTAGTTGCAAATTTTAATTAGCTAGTGCGAATGCATGCACAGACCGACTTCTATCCATGTCATGATATATAAACATGCGTCAAGTTGGCGGAGAGCTACATCAAGCATTGCATGGTTTTGGGGTCGAACCGTGATAATTAGTCAGCTAAATCGACCGGTCACACACGTAAAAACCATGGAACTTTCGTGCATGTCACCGTCGCCAGAGCTGGCTTTCCTCCCTTATAAATAAACCGACCACGTCTTCGACCATTTCATACTTTATTACTGCTCACTCGCATATCACTCAGCTGCATAAATTAAATTAGGCCTAGCTCGATCGACATACAGGCAGCATTGTGAGCTTAGATAGTTAGATATTGGCAATCTCGGTCTCTGTGACTCTAGATATGTCGGCGATGAGGAGGCAGATGAAGCAGCAGCTTGCAGTGGCCATGCTCTTGGTTCTCGTGGCTATGTCCGGCTCACTCACCTGCATGGCCACGGCGAGGCCGTTGCAAGGTGGCCATGACCTGCAGGGAGGCGCCGGGGGACACTCCTCCGGCGGCGCCACCAACTCTGGGCCGCCGCCGCCGGCGTCGGATTGGCGAGGCCACCGGCTGGAGGCGCCGTTGCTCGAGCTGAAGGCGCATTCAGGCCCTTCGTGTGGAACCAATGATATCCACAACGGGTGTCCATAGAGGCATAGACTACCATAGAGATGGACAGATGATCACAGATATATATACCTTTTGCCTTCTGGTGTATGGGCACCCTGCATGCATTCTCGCCTATGTAGGGCCGGAGCAAGCCAGTATGGAAGTTCTCTATTGTAAAGTATAGCTAGGGAGACGAGTAGACGACGATGTACGTAGAGGCCTCCACGTATATATATATATGTAACTTGCATGCAGAGCTTGCATATATGCTGCATGCATGTGGTTCTCTGCTCTCTCTCTCTTTTCAGATTGGTGTTTAATTAGACTTTTAATTTGTTGTATCACTTTCTCGATCGGTACTCTCGTAGAGCTTATTGCTAGCGATAGCTAGTCGCTAAGCAGTCAGAATTAATTGCATAGTGTTAGATGAAATACAAATCATGAAATTACTTTAAATAAATTATTATAGCATGCATGTACTCGTACAAATACTTGCTTGAAAAGTTATAGCTTCTGCCTTCTATGTAGTGGTTATGTTTTTAAAAACAATACATATCTGTATAACACGTACTTATTGCGCCGTCTGATCATTACACAACTGTACAGTAATTAGCCGAGTGCACGTGTTTTTTTAATTCACCGCATTATATTCTACATGGTGGGCTCGCGTTCTCAACTCCGTACTAATAGTCAATTACGTCGTGTTAGCGTCCTTGGCTTCGAATTTGCACCCGATTGTGTATTGCTCCACTCCTCGATCTGCTCCATCGCCTTTGGATCCGCTTCTGTACTTAACTATGTTGTACTTCCACGGCCTATGCTAAGACTCTTAAAATACAAACACACAAAGATTGATAAGAAAACTAGATAAATATGATGATTTGATATATCTTGAGTTGATGGAAAACTTTATGACATTTAATGCACTAAAATAAAATAACAAGTAAAAAATAGAAAGCATTTTCTCAATGTCTTGATTGTTAGATTGAATGGGTTGGAGGGTGTGGATGGATTACCATCGTCATCACTGCCAACACCATGATATTGATTTGCTGCTTGCCTAGAATTTTAAGTTCTAGTCAAATATTCTAATATCCAAGTCCAACTTTCTAAAGCTTATAAAACTTATCCCTCTCCTTCTACCCCTAATCACCGTCCCCGGCCGGCCCCTCCCCTATCCAGCGGTCGTCGTTTTCCCTCTGACCGTGTCAATGCCGGTAATTCTTCACTGTTGTGACACCACTCTATCATGCCTCGACCATCATATGGGAGGAGCTAGGGAAGAAGCGATGGATATAAGATTGTATGTGAGAGCTTTACATTAATGATTTTATGGTATATATGAGCATGGATGGGTATAATAGGGAAACGTTAGAAAACGGACGTCCGTTCGAGTGAGTTCCCACGAAGGAGCTGATGCGCGTGCAGTCGTTGGCTTGATGCCGCGCCTCCGTGCCGTGTTGTACCGCCATGGAATGGATCACGCGCTGCCGCGCCGGGGAAAGAAGAGACGCGCCGGGCTTGCCTATCTGCATCTTGGGAAGAATAGAGGGTGCCGCCGCTGTTCGCGTTAAGAGGAGCCGAAGCACCACGCCGTGTCGTGATCAGGCCGCGCCGGGCCGCACCAGGCATCACACAGGAGATCAGAGGTCGGACGCCGTCGGAGCCATGGAAGAAGGATGTGAGTCGCCGCACCATGCTGGAGAAGAGGAAAGTGAGCGCCACCGCTCGCCGAGAGGAAGCAACGCCGCTGGCCAAAGAAGATGTCGTCATCCACGCGTTGGAGATGCCGAGCCGTTGTGCCGCTGTGCGAGGAGATGGGCGCCGGGTCACCACCGTGCCAGGCCACCGTGGAGATGCGGAAGGCCATGCCGCTGCTGCGCCGGACCGTCGCTGCTCGAGGAGATGCCGCCACCGTCGTGGTTGAAGAGGAAGGCCGCACCGGGCGCCGCTGTAAGTGCCGCGCTATTGCCGTTGGGTTGAGGGAGGAGCCGTCGTGTTGATGTTGTCGGGGACGAGGGAAGCCGCCGCCATTTGCTTGGAGAAGCGCCATCGGAGAAGTCGGAGAAGACCGGGATGGCGGCAGTGGTGATGTAGATGAGACCGGCGAAGATGCCGAGTTGGCGGGGCGACGTAGAGGCGTTGGGGTCACGGCTGGAGATCAATCTTGGTCTTTTGCTTCCTTATCCACGTGCATGGCTGTTTAATTGCCTTGATCAACCAGCAGATCGTGTGAAATTCAGCTGAAAATGCCTGTAACCATATGAAACTACTTGAACCAATATGAATTTCAGCTGAAAACATGTGAATTTTAGGTTGGTTCAGATAGTTTCATAGGAAATTCATGTTGGTTTAGGATTTTCTAGTACAAAAAACAGATATTTTCATGGAAAATTCAGCTTGGTTCAGGTGGTTTTAGCTAGTTTAATAGAAAATTCGGGTTGTTTCAAGATGTTTCAGCTAGTTTTCGTAGGAAATTCATATTGGTTCAAGTTATTTTAGGTAAAAAAACTGTTAGGTTCATGTGAAATTCGGGTTGGTTCATGTAAAATTCAAATTATTTCAGATAGTTTCATAGAAAATTCATGTTGATTCAAGTAAAAAAGCAGCTTGGTTCATGTGAAATTTAGGTTGGTTCAGATAGTGTCAGTTTGTGTCATGTAGTGTCAGCTTGTGTCATGTTGTGCCAGCTTGTGCCAAAGCTAAAGCTAAACAACATGAACCTAGGTGAACTTAAGCTGAACCAAGCTGAACCTAATAGGCACGACTTGAACCAACATGAACCTATTTGACACAAGCTGAACCTGACCTGAACCAAGATGAACTTTTGGCCAACCTAAAGCTTTCCTGAAACTTAAGGGAAAGTCTGAACCATCCTGAATGCAGCTGAAACTAACATGCGAAGCTATATGGACCTAACTCGAACCAAATTTGAGCGTAACATGCACGACCTGAACCAACATGAACCTATCTGACACAAGCTGAACCTAACCTGTACCAACATGAACTTTTGACCAACCTGGAGCTTCCCTGAAACTAAGGGAGTCTGGACCAACCTGAATCTAGCTGAAACTAACATGCACAACATGAAACCTAGGTGAACCAACATGAACCTAGCTGAAACTAACAGGCACAACCCGAACCAAGTTAAAATTCATAGAGTTACAAGCTGAACCAAGCTGAACCTAACATGTACCTAGGTGAACACAAGCTGAACCAAGACGAATATTTGGGTGAAAACAATCTGAACCAAGATGAACCTAACATGAACCTAGGTGAACCTAAGCTGAACCTAACAAGCACAACTTTAACATGAACCTATCTGACACAAGTTGAACCTAACCTGAACCAAGATGAACCTTTGACCAACATGGAGCTTCCCTGAAACTTAAGGAAAGTCTGAACCAGCTAGGTTCATGTGAAATTCAGGTTGGTTCATATAGTTTCATAGAAAACTCATGTTGGTTTAAGATTTTTCTGGTAAAAAACAGATAGTTTCATGGGAAATTCAGCTTTGGTTCAGATTGTTTCAGCTAGTTTAATAAAAAATTTAGCTTGGTTCATTTAGGTTCATGTTGTTTCATGTAGGTTCAGCTTGGTTCTTTAGGTTCAGATTCGTTCATGGCGGCAACGTCGACGGCGGCGGAGCCGGAGGAGGAGAAGATGGACTACAACGAGGTGGCGGCCACGCTGGAGAGCATCTACAAGCTGAGCCCGGCGGTGGTGGAGGAGAAAAGCGACGACACCGACGATGGCGAGGAGGGCAAGGCGGCGAAGAGGAAGCGGTGAGTGCTCTGGAATCTGGATGCATGCATCAAGCATCAGCTACCGTTGCGTTCTTGTAGTCTCTTAAAAGTCCTGACCTGAGATGTGAGAGTATTTAGGGGAGGAAGACGACGACGACGGTGGTGGTGAGGAGGAGCCGGTGGGCAGGGCGGGCTCTGTGGCTGGACTGGGAAGAGTGTGGAGATGCAGCGGAGGGACGGGGAGGTCGCCGCCGGCAGGGGGAAGGGCAAGGCTGGGGAGGAGGAGGAACGGGAGTTGGAGGAGACGCTGCTGCGGGAGCACGCGGTGTCGACGGACATGGGCAGCCTAGGACTGGAAGCGGATGAAGATCCCGCCCGTGCTCATCTCCGCGCAGAGTATAGAGTGGTGGAGTGTAAATGCATGTCCAGTTGGTTTGGCATGGCCGTACTCACTCACGCGGGCAAGGTTCGATCCCCCAGCAACACAGGAACATGGAAAAAAGGTTGAAAAAAATGTCATCCGTTGAAATAGCTAGGAACGGATGACCGTGAGGTATAGGCTCCCTAATATGTTAGCAAAACAACATGGCTAGCAAAACCTGATGCTAAACAATTTTTACAAATCATTTATTTTGCATGTACAAACTTGTAACTAGCGGTTGGGGTAACAAACCACTAGTGATAAAAAGTTGTTGAGTAAAGAATTGATATTAATATATTTGTCATCACCGGTGATCGTGTTAGAGAACCGCTAGTGAGAATTATTATCACTAGCAGTTATGGAACCACTAGTAATAATCCTCGATTATCACTGTTACTTAATAATCGGTTCAAAAACCACTAGCGATAACAATTTTGAACCATTGGTGATGAAGTTTTCTGTAGTAGTGTAAAATTGAGAATGGAGCAAATCCATACAACATTGAAGAGTTGTCGTTGGTATACCGTTCGATGTTTCTTCTTAACTAGCATGGTGGCCTGCGCAATTGCGCGGCTAGGTTTTTAGTTTTACTTGAATCCATCTAAACATTTATTTCAGATTTATGTAATTATTATATGGACCTACTATAATTGATGATATATATTTTTCTCTGATTAATGTTTTCTCCAATTTTGAAAAACCTAATGTTTTATACATGTCTTAGATTAAAGTTTAAAAACCTTATCTATGTATATATTTTAAACTATTTGGATAGCGCACATAACAATCATGCATATAGATTTGTCTTGAAAAATACTTTCATAATATCATTTTTTAAATTTTAGAAATAAATTACATTAGTAATCAATTGCTTGGAGATGTATTTTGAAGATGTGTGAACCCTGTCACACCTTAGCATGAGAGGAATTGGAAAGGAAAAAATATTAATCTTTTAATTACTTTTGACCCCTATGATTTGGATTTCGCGTGTATATCTTTATATACTTTTTTAGAAATTATCTGAAACCCCCTATAGTTGAGATCATTTACCAAAGGACTTCCTACAACTCAATTTGCATTTTAAAGCCCCCCACAAACAATAATGTTACTCTTTTAACTCCTTGAGATTGGTTTTGTCATTACGTATATACCACGTTCACGATGCCACCTAGTGGAAGGGGTTTAGAGTATGTCCAACAGGGGCCCTATATCACTTATGGACAATGTCCAATCTCTATAATATTGATCTAGCAGAGTCTATACGTCAATCTCTAAATCTATAGACTCCCTCCCCGAGTCTATATTTAGAGACTCTCTATTTGATCTCTATATCTTTCTGACGATAGAGACTTTGATGGAGATGATGAAAATATAGAGGTTAAATAGTGGTTTAGAGAAGGGATATAGAGAACATAATTTAGAGATGCGACTACTGGTGCTATGAAAGGGTATGCTTGCTAGAAGCTCTCTCTCTCTCTCTCTCTCTCTCTCTCTCTCTCTCTCTCCCCTCTCTGATCGCCTGGTCCCGCTCGTCAGTATGCCCTTTACCACTTTCCTTTCTTGCCTGATTTTGGTTTACTCACGTCCGACATTGTCTTATATAATATATCGTAGTTATATAGACACTTGTTTTTAATGTAGACCAATACTATTTGGCCTCATTGTTATAAACTGTATATATATTTCTTTTTCTCTAACTTACCATTATTAATACGAACTATTGTTTTTAATCTAGATCGTTATAGTCCGGTCCCACTATTGATCGAACGACTGAAATAATCTGGAAGATGTGGAGTAATGTGGTGGCTCCTTTTATGGTACCAAATAATTTTTTTTTACGTATAATATATAAGGTCTAAGTATGAACTTAGTCTAAATCATTATATGGTTTCACAATGATCGGTTAGATTTCACTTGTGTTTTATCAATAAACTATTTTTTTATCTATGAGAATACCTGGCTAATTTACATTCCATTAGAATTTAACTCGTGGTAGTTCCTAAAAATCAACTCCCTTGTTTATACCTACGTGATGATGAACCTTGTTCATACGTACATAATGATCGTGTACGTGATGATCATAATGATGATTGTCTAAACGTTAGGAAAACTTACCTAATTCTAATCCTAGTCGTACAGTTTCTACGTATGCGATGATTGCCTAGTGAAGGAAACTCTAATCCTAGTCGGTGATTGCCCGCGTGAAGGAAATTACTCTAGTCCTAGTCGTATAATAATATCTCTATATGTCTTTTTAGTCTTCTTTTTAATCTATACAGTGTTATAATCTTATCCCACCGTTGATCTTACTGTTCAAATCTAGGTGATGTGTAGTCTTCTTTTTAATATAGGTCGTTATAATCTGATCCCACCGTTGATCTTACTGCTCAAATAATACACATGTATTATATTATTTGAGAACCAGATGGAATATATATTTACACATGTATGTGTGTCAAATACGGATTGATCTTATGGTTCCAACCCGACGGATTGTTAAATATTAGGCTCTAGATTAGGTTAGAACTTAGAAGCCTACGTATAACATATATATGGTTGATAAGTATACAACTCGTAGGGAAGTATAATAGACATGGATTCTTTATGTACGGAGCACATGGAAATATAATATTTAAATACATACTCTATTTTAATTCGGTTAAAAGCCTACATATATGTTTTCTAATTTTATCTCATGTAACCGAGTACATCTCTAACTCAAAGAGATCAGTTCTATATCTTGCTATATATATTATGTTGTATGTACGCACGATTGCATGGCCATGTGGCCAAGTTATGCACTGCCGTATTAATTTCTAGATACGATATGATATGATATCGTAGCGCATATAACTCTTTTAAAACGATGATTGAATCTAAACCGTTATAATCTGATTCACTATAATTGACGGCATAGATCTAAACTGTTTTAATTATATAATAGATAGATTAGATAGAGATAATCTAAGCCGTTATAATCTGGTCCCACCGTTGATCCGACAGCTAAGATAATTTGGATGATGTGGACGAACATGGTGGCTTCTTTTTCCCCTCCTTTAATTATATAATAGATCTGGTGTAATTTTGTGGCAGCGCCTCTCCTGTCATAATCATCCCGCGAAATCACGATTTCCATTTTCAAAGTAAAAGTCCAAAGCACACACTCGATCCCTAATTTCCCATTAGCACAAAATCAAATATTTCTCCCGTTCTTACGGTAGGTCTCCGAAACTGAAAATCGCGTGTGATTAATTTGCTATAATAGCTTTGCCTTGACTAAAGAGTGTTTAATTTTTTGCCCTTATTAATCGCGACCCATATGCATGCATGCGTTGAACGTCTCGCTAGGAGTTCGATCGTGCCGGAAGGTGCGCGACCAAGCGATCGACCACCGACCCACAAGGCGCCGGCCGGCAAGGTGGCTATATACGTACGCACCTTGGTGCTAAACATGCATGCATCATGCCGTCATCACGTCATGCGCGTGGGAATTAATTAATGCCTTAAATTTGTTTGACTTAGAATCTGTTTTTTAAGTTGAGCTAAACGGGCTGGAGAGCTGAACGGTTAAAATGGCTAAATTTTAAGAGTTTCTCAAGATAATCTCGAGATTTGAATCCATTTCGTTTAACTTGATTTTTAAAGTGTTAGCATCAATCTTTGAAATAGCGAAAAAAAAACAGATTCAAAAGATCCAAATAATATGTCTTTTCAAAACATAGATAAGACGTTAGACTGTTAACCCGTCTTAATTTTGTTTGATCGAACCAAATTTACTACTTTTCAAAGATCATTTATTGTAACATTTTGCAATAGTTTTTTAGGTTTTGTGATTTTTTTATAGACCTCATAATATATTTTAATATTTTTAACCTCTTTTTTAAGGTTCTTAATTTTTGGATTATTCAGGTCAAATTGAACCTAACAGCTAATCAAAAGCACCTAAAACAAGTGAAAAACATTGATTTCTCTCGTCGCGATCGCGCCCCGTCTTGGGCGTCAAGCAAGGCTCAACACTACTTAATTTGGCCGGCGCGACCAGCAGAAGGAACATCGTACTTTGCAGGGACGTACGTATTACGTATAATAGGGGGAGTCTCTTTCTCTGAATGAATTATGTGACGGACTGATACTCTCGTAGAGGGGCTTTTGACTTGGGCATACAATCTGACTGCATGCGTGCGTGCCTATGGGGTGGCAATTAAAGCACAGATGTTTCAGGGCTTTCATCAGCTTGATGAGTACGATCGAATTAAGGCAGATGAATGCACCTACGAAGATGCGAACAATATCTAAGAAGGATCGATATTTTGTGGATGAAAAAAGAGACCTTAATTACCGATCAAAATATACTAATACTAATATTATAAAGCCCTTGCAGGCCGGCTCGTGGTGCGTGCGTCCACGTAGGTGGCCTGCGGGCGCTGCGTTCCGACGCTGAGCGCTGCCCCTGCACTTGCGGTAGAGCTGCATGCTCGCGTGTCCATGTCGCCCTTCGTTCCTAGCCATCCGATCATCTTGTCAAGCAAGATCCAGCCATCCACAATAAATTAACATTGAAAAGAATTTTTTTTGGCCAGTAAAGAACAAGGCATGTTGGAGGGCGGGTTCGAGTCCCCTCCGCACCATCACCATTTTTCCAGCGCCAAGGAATAACTTATCATTGAAAAGAAATTTTACGTCTGTTAAAGAACAATGTGCGTACATTGGCGGGTTGGTTAGCTCAGCTAGCTTTCAGGCCGGAGAGCATGGTTTGAGTCCCCTCCCTGCCTCCACCTTTTCTTCGTAGCCCACTTTTTTATACTTACCAAGTATGTACCGTTACCGGGCAAGAATCTTAAGAATTACTCCGTGCTAGTATAATACTCCCTTCGTTCCTTTTTTTATGTTTGACGTCTTTGACTTTTGAATATGCCTTTAACCATTCGTTTTATTCAAAAAGTTAGTGAAAACATAAAAAAAGGTGATGCTTTATGTATATTTATTCACAAAAAAATAAATGATATTTTACATAATATTTTTGAATAAGACGAACAGTTAAAAGTGTGTGAAAAAGTTAAAGGTGTCAAAAAAAAAAAAAAAGGAAGAACGGAGGAAGTACGTCATTACAATGTCCTGAGTGTCAAGTCTCGGTAGGCCTACCAGATAGGCCCACTTGTCGCGGCGTCAAACTAGTCCACATTTGACCTTTAGCTGGCGATGGAAATTTAAGCAACCTGCCGGCCCACTTGAATGTTTCACCGGACGGCCAGGATTCCTCCTGCGCAAGATCTAACGCTCCCTGTTCTGAGAGGACGAGCATCTTGGGTCCCTTGTTATGGAGTGTCTACCTCTCTGAATGTCTGACTAAAATGGAAGACTTTGACTTAAACATCTATTTTGTTTTTTATTGGCGAGTAGCAACTCGCAAGAGGTTTACTAATTACTATACGTAGCTTTCTTCAATGCAAAACTCAAGATTAAAAAAACCCAAAGCAGGGTTTGCGGTGAGAGTGGCGATAGACCAGAAGGATTCAACGATTCTACCCAACCCCTCCAACACATGCGTCGTGAAGGCTCTGTCTCAATTTAGCACCTAATGAAAAGATGAAGTGATCTCACAATGCAAGAGCCTTAGAGCATCCCCGTGAGGCTTTAAATTTTCTGCATCATTCTGATGTCGCTACTGATCGCATTCTGGTAAACTGCTACTCACATGGACCAAATTCCCTCCTAATGCATTTGAAAAATTTTGAAGTAGAGGCCATTTTAGGGGGTGTGATGGGATGCTCTTATATGCATTTCTTGTCATCACGCCATTACTAGTATGAAGCTACTCAATATGATTTTTCCATCTCCGGTCGGTCGTCTTGAGATGGAAAAATTTTGTGTTAACGTCTCCTTACCTAATGTTGGTAATCTTTGCTCTTTGCCGCTGGTGAACCCTATGCACTGTTGCGATACCTAGGAGTCTATATTTAAGTGTTGATGCAAGGTTGTTTTGAGGGCTATGATTAATTGGTTTTTGTTGCAAGCTCGAAGAGGCGAAGGATTTCAGTTGCTATAGCCGCCTGCAGCTTGAGGTCTCCAATTTTCATTTTGTCCCAAGACCTAAGAGCCCTCGGTGTCCTATCTAATTTGATAAAAAATCGCCAACGGGCATCAACATCCAGAACCTTTCTCCCCCATGCAATGGCAATGTTGTTGGGGGCAGAAGGACTCGGATCGAAAACCCTTAAAAACATGATGATCGGACCATTCAAGGGGTTGTGGTACAAGAGAATCGTTGATAGCGCCAATAGAAGGCGGTTAGGGAAGAGGACATCCTAATGAACGATAGAAAAGAAGCGTCAATGCAGGTCAAGGTTGGTGATATCCTCGCATTAGACCAGGTAATTTTTCCCATTGATAAGTATCTCTTTAAGTTCCAAGCTGTCAAGTGTCGCTCAGAATTCTCCCATTAACTGCAAATTAAGATTATATTCTTTTAAACTGATCTGAATGACTGAACAATTGAAAAGCTGAAATGATTGAATTCCGAGAGCTTCTCGAGATAGTCTCGACATTCGGATCTATTTCGTTTAACTTGCTTTTTAAAGCGTTAAGACCCACCTTCGTGACAACAAAAAAAAAAAGACTTAAAAACTTAAAGCATATGTCTTTTCAATACGTATATAAGCCGTTGAGCACAAAAAAAAACAGAGCCTAAGTTGTGGCATGTGTTCTTATCTTCCATTTTGCAAATAAATGAACTAAAAAAAGGGAACTTACAGCTTGAACCTCCTCTCCGATTTATATCGCAGCACACTTTTCCTCTTAATTATCAGATCATAAGGATGCAAAATTTTCAATTTGGCCTTGTTGGATATCGATATTCTCTACTATCAAAAAGAGAGTAGTGGTAGCCATTTGTATTGAGATATTAGTTGTGCACGACACGTCATAAACAAAGCCAATATTTGTAGAAGTTTTTGTTGCCCCGCGTCTAACAAAAAGAACCATCGAATAGTAGTTGGTTAAAAAGGAGGAGGAAAGAAGAGTCAGGTGGTTGCTTGCGGTAGAATAAAAATTGAAAAAATGACCGGAGACCAAGCATAGTGATCTAGTGGTGGAAATGTTATATGCCACTAATAAATCGACGTTTTACAACATCCCAATGTGCATTTAGGGCATATGGCTTATGTCACTATTGTACATATTGGTGGTTAAAAAATTAAGAAATACAAAATATTCCAGAAATGATAAAAAATGAGAGGTCAAATATATGCAGGCGTATTAAATCCCTCAAAATGTTAACCCAAAATTTATCCGTTGATAAATGAAATAGAATTTTAAAAGTCAAAACTATTCCAAGAATACAAAGAAAACCATAGAAATTAGAATAAATTTTGAGTTGTCAAATGCATTTATATAAGTATTCAACACGTCAAATTCAAACCTAAACGGCTCGAGATTTTAAGTACCAAATTCAAAAGAATCAATTGATTTTACACACTCCCAACTAAAAAGGTCACCATCACCCTTCATGCCAAATATGGTTTCCATTTCCAAGAGGACTATCAGCATAGTATTAAAAACACTGGACATTAATTTACACAAAAAGGAATTTAATTCTACATAAGTGGGACGTAATTAAGTTACACAAAGCAATGCTCTCACGCACGGGGCATCATCAATATCAATAATAGATACAATCCTGAGTTCCCCCGTCCACCTAGCCACGTGGCGCCTCCCTGCCTCGCGTAGCACCGCAGCCGTCCGATCGCGTACGCAATAAGATCCAGACATCCGTTCGTTCCTTTATCTATAAAACGATTTTTTCGTCTTCCTCGGCGTATGGTCGCTGCTTGGCGGTTAGCTAGTGAGCGACTCTCACCGACCGCCATGTTCGATTCCGACTCGCTTTGGTTTCATTCGATTTTTTGCGCGCGTCGCGAGGTTCCAACGCGCGCCGCGGGCTCGCGCCTCCCACGAGCGTCGTGACGTTTTGGGTGCGCTATGGGCGCGCTGTCGCGGCTAGTATGTATAAAGAGCAAGATTTTGCACGCGCGTCCATCTAGAGCCAGCTAACGCATGGCACCTCTCTTAGGTTTTCGTGTAAAGTTAACAAAAACAAATTTCGTGTTATTATTTGGAGTGACAGGATCTATAATGTATAAGAAATTGAGTATCAAAGATCGAGTGGGATATTAAATACTCTCTCTTTTTTGAGAAAAAAAGTTGAATAGACTTGACTTGGAACAGTACTGTGCTACATTGTACAACGTAACAACGAAAGCCAAATAGCCAATGGATTGCATAGCAGCTGGCTGACGCACCTAGTCGCTGCTCACTTCGGCGACGAATCGATCGGTCGATCGCAATTCGCAAACTTCTTTTTCTTCCCTGACGACCGTGGAATCCGAACCCGCGTCAGCTCGACCCCAAGCTGGTCAGTTCAGCGCGCACACTGTCGAGTCACACACGTAAACACGGATACGCACAGGCACCGCATCTTCGCAGACAAGAACCCTCTTTAAACGAGATTCCTATATATACTCACGCAGGCCGCTAATTATTTTTATTGTGCAGAAAGCTCTTTGGCTAGCCAGAGCACTAGCTAATTAACAACAGGTTAATTAAGCTAGCTAGGTAGCTAGCTTAGCTTAGCTTAGTTTGTGACTCAAGGCAGAGTGTGAGAGAGCAGACAGGCTGGAGTCAGGTCGATCTCATCAGGAGATCGAGAAGCTAGCTAGCTCGATCATATTACGTTAATTAGCACACATGGCCATGACGAGGCAGTTCGTTCTGCCGCTGATGGTGGTGGCAGTGTTGATGCTGCTGGTCGTGCCAGGCTCTGCACGGCGGCTGGAGGGAGACGGCCGGCGGTCCGACTCCGGCGAGCCCGCCGCCGGCGAGAACCCTGCCATTCAGTTTCTCAAACGCCTGTGGCTGCAGCAGCTTTCCGGGCCCGGAGCATCCTGTGGAACATTTAGCCCAAACAACAAGAGTTGCCCACCGGCCCTTGGGCCATAGCTAGACAATAAAAGACAAGGTAGCCGTTTGTGCCAAATAATAATAGCTACACGTACACTAATTAACACACACACGGTGCACCGCGCGGCACCCTAGCTACGTATATCATGAACTCGATGCATGGATATAAAACTTAATTAGAGTTTGTTGGTTATGATTTGGTGTTAGAGTAGTACGACAGTATAAATTACACGGGTAGATGATTTTTTTTTCTTTTTGTTGATTCGCTGGAGCAAACAATGCATTATGTTTTTTCTTTCATTGTTTATCAGTTCCGATCGATCGGGTTGCGATCGTGTATGCAGTATGCTATCTTATGGAGTAGAAGGCTTGAAATAAAGTTGTATTGTTTTGCTGGTAAATATTGTGGTTCTCGGTGTGCTTACGTACATAAGCATGCATCGCTAGCTATCTCTTCGTCTGATTTGGGCCTCGTTTGTTTCCGCGTCGGTGCGTGTTGCGTTGCGTTGCGTCCGCGTCGTTTGAACACGCGGCTGGCGGCAACACGCGTTGTTTGAACACAACGCGCGCCCAAAACAAACAACGCCTTGGTCCAGTGATATGTCAATGGATCTCGTGAGTATATATGGGCTTACTTGATTGCGAGTGTACCGTGCATCCTATACTTATGTCTGTGTGCATATCAACTGAGACTATGAGAGTTCGGCCAAACTCACAATTAGAGTTTGTCAAACCATTTTATCTCTCAAAACCGTCGCCTAGCCCCTTGTTTATTTGAATTAAAAGTTGCTGAAAACTTTAATAAGTATGTCCCCTCGAAAGACGTATTAAAGAGTTCAAAAAATATGAAAAATTTATTTTACAAACTTAAAGAGAAATTATTTAAAATCCATAAAAGTAATTACAAAATATTTACAATCGTATATAAAAATAAAAAAAAATTAATTTAATTTTAGCCGAAACAAACGAGGCAGCCAGCATCCATGAAATCAAACATGTCTTAATCCCATGTGCTAGCTGTATGCTACTCTGCCATATTCCTCGACTGGCCGGTGCTGATCAAACCCACCGAAAACATCCGGACGCTATTTATTTCCACAGTTACTGCTTCCAAGTCATTTATAACTAATTGATTCGACCAGACTGTTGCTAATGCCAAGTAATTACCAGTACTCTGAATCCACAAGACCACCAGTGATCCAAAGGTCTAGCAAATGTGCAAATTAGCATCGATCAACATCAGAAATTCATCGCTATCTCTGTCGGTGACTGGATGATAGACTTTGACTTCAGCTGATAATTATGAATGCATAACGACGACTCTTCGGATTTGCTGACCTCACGTAAGAATAAAATTAAGGACATGATATCTATAGACTTTTGAGTATAATAACACCTAAGGGTTTCTTTGGATTTGTGTGTATTGTTTTAGAGGCGAACTGTTAGAATCTGTTGTTATCTGGTCCATCTCATGGCCCACAACGATTCGGCTCCTCCGAGACCAACACCTGGTATCAGCCCAGGTCCCCACATCTATTGATACAACTAGAAGCACAACCCAGGTCCTGACTCAACTCAGCCCATAAGACTAGCTTGATGGGAGAGTGGTGCCTCTACCTTTTATGTTGTGTTCCTCAATCACCAATATCCGATGATGGACTAAACTCAACAATCTCCCCCCATCACAATCGGACCATTTGTTCACCGTGCGATCTTCTGAAGACGTTCCAGGTCATCGACCATGACTCTGATACCATTTGTTAGAGCCCCCAAATCTAGACGAAAACTGAACTGCGTTACCAAACATCATGTCTCCTGGTGTCGTTCATGATATTGCATTAGCGCAAATCCTAACAAGTGGGGACATGATGTTTGGTAACGCAATTCAGCTTTTGCCTACATCTGTGGGGCTCTTATTATGAGCGTTCCTCCCCTATCCATAATATCGTAGCATACTGGCTGCTCAGGTCACGGCCACATACCGGTCACTTGCCCCCTCAGGCCTATGCATGTTACTATTATGCAGTCGTTATCTTGGGTTACGCCAAGATTACCTCCTTTTATATATTGCAGGTCTGGCTAGAGTCCAACTCCAACTCTAAACCGACCCTGCCTATTACAACTCATAGTCCAATTGTAACCCTCCTTTACACATATTCGACAAAAAACCAAACATGAACGGTATTTAATTAGTTCAAATTTGTATTGAATATCATATATTGCATTGTGGATTAATTGGATCAAATTGAATTGTAAACCGAATCGTCTTCGGGATTTAAGCTACGAGCAAGCATGACCATTGATGAATGAACCGATGACAATTAAAAGTAGGTTTTATCGGTCATCACCCAACGCTTATCATAAGATACTTTTTAGTAGTATAAATATAACGTTTTTGCTTGCTTGTAGGTGCCTGCATTCTCTCTTTCGCGCAGGCGCTGCCGCGTCGACGCCGTTGTTGCCGCGGGTCAGGGGGAGGGCAGAGCATGCACGCAGTGGCCGGAGGCTCGCGCTAGGTACTTAGTGCGTCGATGAGGTCGAACGCCACCTGAACGGCGCTGCTTTCACCCGAGGACTCGCGGCCGCGCTTAGGCGCACAGCGCCGCTGCGCGCGCGGCGCCATTGCTTCGCCGCCGAAGCCGCCGCTTTCGCCGGCGCGCCGCCGCCGCCGCTTCGCCGCCGGCGTTGCTAGCTGCTGCGCCGCCGATGTCGCTAAATTGCTGCGCCACTAACGTCGTCAGTAGCCGCTTCTGCTGCTGCTGCTGCGCTGACTCACGACGCTTCTTGCGCGCTCTCGCCGCCGCGCCGCTGCGCTTGCCGCCGACGCCTTGTTCTTTGCAGATGCTTTCGCCGCCCGACGCCGTTGCTCTCTTCCTCGGCAAAACGAGGCGCCGTGCACGTTTTTATAGCTTACGGAGTTTTTTTTACTTTTTTTATACTGTTTTTCAAGATCTTTATGCGGTGAAATTTCTATACAATCGTCTTGAAAAATGGAAGCACCAGACGAACGCAAACGCGCAGCGCTGCGTTCTAGTCGGTCCCTAAATATAAATATACATATATAGAGATAGAGATATTCGGATCAATTAATCTATAAATGCTAAAGAAAAAAAGTCAAGCAAAAAGAAAAAAAAAACAAAACAAAACTACACCGGCCGGCATCCTTCCCCGTCGCGCGCGTACTTTTTTTTTTTTCTCTCCCATTGCTTCCAGTTGGATCGTCTTGCCGTACCTTGGTGGGACGATAGGCACAGTGTTCATAGCAACGGTATGGATTGAGCGAAAGAAAGCTCGCATTTGAACAAAGACTCGTGCTTTCGTATTAACTTTTGGCTTGCTATAAATTAGTGAGAATGCATCGCCTGACTACTGAGTGCTGACTTCCCTCCATAGACATGCATGCATGCGTCAAGTCGGCGGAGAGCAATTAATAAAACGCGTGCGTCGATCAAGCATTGCATGGTTTTGGCCTTTTGGGGTCGAACCTGCCAATTCGTGATTAATCAGCTAAATCGACCGGTCACACGCGTAAAAACCATGGAACCTTCGTACTTAAGTTAGACACTCTTATCCTGCATGCCATGCATATAGTATGTGTCAATGTGTCATGCATGGTCGCGAGCTAGTCAGCTAGCTAGCTCTCCCTTATAAATAACCGGCCACGTCTTCGGCCACTTCATATCACTTATATAATACTTTGTCGTCACTGCTCGCTCATATCACTCGGGCTCATAAATTAATTAGCTTAACCTAGCTCGATCCATCGGTACCATATGTCCGCGATGAGGATCCAGCTGCTTGTAGTGGCCATGCTATTGGCCCTGGTGGCCATGGCCACCGCGAGGCCGTTGCAAGGTGGCCTTGGCCTGCAGGCAGGCGCCGGCGCCGGCGAGGGGCCCTCCTCCGGCGGCGGCGTGACCAACATTGCTCTGCTGTCGCCGTCGCCGGCGTCGGATTGGCGGCGCCACCGGCTGCAGCCGTTGCTCGAGCAGAAGGCGAAGCCAGGCCATTCGTGCAACAGCAATGACATCCACAACCCGTGTCTTCTTCCATAGGAGGAAATTAACCAGTATAAAGTTCTACCGTTAATGTAATTAGCTAGGGAGACGCGACGTTTTGCTTGCATGAAGAGGTTTCCACACAAATAACTTGCTGGCAGCTAGCTAGCGTGCTGCTTGCACGGTTCTCTGCTATTTATCAGTTTGGAGTTTCACTTTTGTTAACTGGTCCCGTTCTCGGTGTCGGTAAAACTTGGTAGCGATAGCTACGCAGTCAGAATTAATTACATAATGTTTGATAGTACAATTGTGTTGGCCTGCAGGTTGCAGATCTAAGGAGAAACCTAGCTCCGGATATGATTCCTGAATTGATCTCACTTCTTCGTCGAATTGTTCGAGTGACGCTGAACCCATTGGAGCCTGACCAATTGATTTGGGGTTTCACTGCTGATGGAGTTTTTTCGGTCAAGTCAGCCTATCTGCTTCAATTTGAAGGCCGCGTTGCAACACCGGCATTGCAAAAAATTTGGAAGCTCTGGGCCCCTTCGAAGTGCAAGTTCTTCCTTTGGCTGCTGCTTCACAAGCGTGTCATGACAGCAGACGCCCTACTGCGACGCCAATTGCCAAATGACTACTTCTGCCCTCTCTGCAGGCGAAACCTCGAAACACCAGAGCACCTATTCCTTCAGTGCAATTTCAGCTCCTTCATCTGGGCCCGGCTAGCGGACGTGCTCAACACTCCACTAATCAATCCTTCAAACTGGTTACTCCAAAACAACTTCAACAGCTGGTGGGCAGAAGACATCCTTCGAAGAGGCCCGTCCAGTGATGCCCTATCCGTTATCTCCGGCGTCATCTGATACATCTGGCTAGAGAGAAACAACCGTATTTTTCGACAAATTGATAAGCCCCGACCATTGTTTCTCCGCTTTTTGCTCGATGAGCTGCGATTCTGGTCAGTCGCAGGAGCCTTTTCCTATGTAATTAGCTAGTGTGTGCCTATGGCCCAAGGGGGAGGGGCCCTATCTCCCCCATCCTGTAAACCTTCTATTCTTTTGATCAATGCAAGGCAGTTCTCCTGCCCCTTTTGCTCAAAAAAAACAATTGTGTACAGATCTACCACTTGAAAACAGAGCTAAACGGCGCGGTCGGATATATAGCATGCATGAGTTTAGTCTTACGAATGCTTGCTAGAAATAAATGGCTTATTTTGCCATTAAAAAAAAATAGTTTATTTGTATGCAAATGGGTGTGTTTTCTTTTAAAAAACCATGTACTTATATCGTGTCGTTTGATCATTAGACATGTGTGTCATACCAGCCAAGTAGATAGAGCTCTCAGAAGACAATCAAGGGATAATTTAAGGGCCCCCGAGGGCTCGTTTAGGGGGAACTTAGGGGGACGACGCCACATAGCATCCAAGTCCTTCCCACAGGCCTCTCCCTCCTCGCTGTTGCCGCCGTTGGAGGTAACGGTTCTTCCTCTTATCCCAAGCTTCTCTTTCCTCCCCATTGTGGGGGGATCCGGCTGTGCGACGGTCGTGACGTGTTCTAACAACAACGATGGCCGCTCCACGAGCGATGGCGAGGCGGTCGAATCGAAGGCCGTGACTCTGTATCATCGGTGCGGTGCGTCCCCTTGCCGTCGTCCTCCTAGATCCGGCGGCGCAACGGCCGGATCCAGCGGTGTGGTGGTCGGCTGTGCGTGAGGCGGCACTACGACCTGTGTCATCAGCGACATCCTGTGGTAGCATGTGGCGAGGGATAAAAAAATAGATCTAGCGACGTGTTGCCCATTTTGGCAAGAGCCGCCCGGGTCCGACGACGAAGCAGCACGATCCAATGTCTTTGGCGTCGATGCGACAGGTTCAAGTTGCAGGCGCGCACGCCGCCATGGGCGGCAGTGGCTGCTATGGTGTTGGCATGGAGGTGACACCATCCTACAACGCGGTAGTTTCATCTCAATGCGACTGGCTTGGTCGGCATCTCTGGTTCATCGATGCTGGAGGTTAGACGTCACAGCAATGTCATCTTCGCGACAGCGGACCGCTGTGAGGTCGGCCAACCCTGCCACTGTCAGGCGGTGCAACTTCGTCAGTTTCGTTGGCGCGGTGACGGGGCTAGTGTATGCTGGTCCAGCATTTAGGCTAGTAGATCTTGGTGGCTAGGTTGTCTGGAGCAGCAGGCTGGCGACTGGATGCTAGATAGTACTTGACAACGTTGGCCACGCCTCTTGGCTCATCCAGGTGCACCGTCTGTGATGATGTTCGCCCGCTATCCGTCTTCAATGTGTCTAATTCAGGTGCACAGTCACCAAGGCATCTCATTGTAGCTACGGTGGCGTCGGGTTACGATTCATGTCTTCATGCTGGCACTCTACTGCTGCCTTTCTACGGTTTGGCATTGGGGGGAGGACACATCGGACTAATCCATGTCCGACTTTGCTTGGGTCGGTGGTGGCAACATCGTTTAGCGTTGTTCCCTTCCTGGAGGCACCACTGGGATGCTCCTTCCTCGTTGTTGGGTGAAAATTTGGGTTGGTCGATCAAGACGACAGCGGTGGTGTCCCACTATCGCAACCTCATTGGAGGCATTGCCGGGGTTCATTCCAAGCTCTTAGAAGGTAGCATTTAGACTGCATTCTTTTTAATGATGTTTCGATGTTGTTAAATGCTGGTGTACTGTTGTATGTTTGGAGGTCGGTGGTGGTTATAGATTGGTGTCGTGTGGCTGAGAGCGTTAGTGTTATCCGGTGGTTATAGGCTATAATATATAGGTTGTGGCTAGCTATTTCGGTGAGGGGGTCGGTTTTTCGGTCGTGGTGGCGGTGGCGTCGTGGTTGTGTCTTGGTGCCCTGCACCAAGTCGTCTTTTCTTTTTCCATTTCTCCTACCTTTCAATGAATTTTTTAGCTGCTAGCCTAAATTTTTTTAAAAAAGAGAGAGTTCCTAATCTACTGTTCTTATATAACTTTAGAAACACACTGTTTGACGAGAAAAAAAAATTCGATGACGTCAATCGGCCCGTCACCCTTGAATTATTTATTAATAATTTTTGCGGCTCAATCCGGCCTGGAATCAGCCTGGCCCAATTTTGGCCCATTATTGACAAACCCTAATTGCCGGCTATAAAAGGGGATTAACCCTAATCACCAAGGGGAGGACAGGAGCATCAAGGGGCGGCTGGTAAGAAAAGAAGAAAAAACAAAAAAAGGTAAAAGGGGAATCCCCATCTCTCCCCCCCCCATCGGGCACTGGAGCCCTCTCGCCCTCGGTTTGCGGCGGCGGCGGCGGCGGGCGCGCCGCTTCTCCTCTCCCTCGCTCCGGCGGCGGCGGTGGTGGCGCCACCCTCTTCTTCCTCGGCCGGCCCGGCGGGGCACAGCGGCGGCTCCTTCCTCGGCCGTGGCGGCGACCACCTCCACGCGCTGGCGCGCCCATCCTCTCCTCCGGCCCGGCGGCACGCCAAGGGACGGCAGGCGCGCTCCTCTCTCTTCGCTCGCGCGCGGCGGCGCTCGCTCCTCCGTATGGCGGCCGCCGCGCTTCTCTCTCTCCACGCGCCTGCGCCGTCCGACGCCGGCCTCCACCCTCAGACGCCGCTTTAGCCTCGGCTCCAATGGCGCCGCCAGCACCGCCTCGGCCAGATTCGGCGTCGCCGTCCGTGCCCGACATCGCTCGGCCATCCTCAACATGGCGCCGCCTGTCGCGTGCCGGGCGCCGCCGCGCCCGTCCACGCCGGTGCCGCCGACGTCTCCTCCGTGCGCCCTTAACGGCGGCTGCGCCTCTCCCCACGCGGCGGCGGCGAACCGTCCCGTCCTCCTTCACGTGCCCAGCGGCGGCACCAACCACCTCCTCCACTCCCGGTGACCGAGGCGGCGTTCCATCCCTCGCCAAGCACGGCAGATAAGCGGTGACTCAGTGCGGCGGCCCGGCAGCGACCTTGGCGGCCCTTTCCTCGATGCGGCGCCCGCTCTTCAGATCCATGGCGGCGGCGCTCAAATCTTCTCCCACGGTCGGCCGGTGCGGTGGCCCCGACAGCGAACTCGGTGCGACATCTACGGCCACCGCAAGTCAAGCACGGCGGCGGCGTTTATAGCCCGACATCTTCCCAAGAAAGGCGACATCATCTTCTACGGCAAGCACGCCCACCAACCTCCCCGCGGTGGCGTGGCCCTGATGAGCAACCCCACCAGCCGACGGCTTCAATTCTTCCACGGCACCCCCTAAGACGGCGATCTCCACCGTCTCTCCTACTACGACGCCATGGCACGGTCACCACAGCAAGAGCGCGTCTGCGGCGGCCCTTTAAATCGGCTTGGCGGCGTACGGCCTGGCTCCGATCTCCCTCATGGCCACGACGGCTCAGCGGCGCCCGTTCCCTCCTCGGCTTGGTGATGCAGCACGACGCCGATGGCACGGACTCTCACAAGGGTGTCCACGACCTCGGTATTCATCTCTGACACTCGAGACGGCCAGCGGCGACTTAACTCCTTGGCACGGCAGCAGCACCCAAATCCTTCACCTCCTCTAGTGCGCGACGACGACGACTCCGTCATCGATAACGGGAGCCGTCCGATGACCTTCTCCAGCAACCCCGTCAACACCGGCGGGATTGATCATCACGTCGACTATAACGGCGTATGATCCGTTCGATGAACCCGACACCGAAGGCGAACAAGATCCTGAAGGCCAACGGTATCGTGGAGACCCCAATTCCACGGTACCGACATACCTCCTATCGACGGACTTCCCGCTAGGAGGAAGAAGCTCCAATAAACATCAAGGCGATGATGAACATTCCATCAACAGGTATCGTGGAGATCCCAATTCCACGGTGTCGGCCAACTCTCCTGACGACGAGCATCTCGTTAAGGAGATTTTCAACATCTTCCTTCGATAACGAACATTCCATCAAGAATACCGCGGAGATCCCAGTTCCGCGATATCACCAATACTCTTCTGATGACGAACATCCCACCAGCGGTATCGTGGAGATCCCAATTCCGCGATGCCGACATATCTCCTAACGATGGACTTTCCGTTAGGAGGAAGAAGCTTCGATAGATATCAAGGTGATGACGAACATTCCATCAACAGCATCATGGAGACGATGACTCCAACGACTCCGCCAACATCGACGGAACCTGCCGTCACATCAACCTGAACGGAACACCGTTCCAGCACGCTTGGCTCTGAAGGTGAACAAGACCTCGAAGGCCGACGGTATCGTGGAGATCCTAATTCCACGATACAAATCAATTCTTCTTGATGATGAACATTCCATCAAGAATTTGTGTGCGTCACACACACGTCAAGTATTGTGAGATCTATGAGCATGATATCGTAACTTATGATGGATTCAGCATTATTCATCAGTTTTTTGCTCTCTTCAATTTAATTTGCTATAATGATAAGTCCATATTAAGTTAGGATACTACTAAACTTGTCTTAACGGTTCAAATCTATCCTATCCATCACATATATGGGGCTTGTTTGGTTGCTCCCCAGGCAAAGCTGCCTGGCGCAGGGAGCTCCCCCAGGCGTCCGATTTTGACTACCTGGGATCGAGATGCTTGCCTGGCTGCTGCATTGTCTGGAAGGGCACCAACCAAAGTAGCCCATGAAGCGTAGCTCCCTCCTGCCGCTCTGACCTCCGTAGCACCAGAACCATCTTGATGGGCTTCAGAATGGGTGCAATTCGATCTGCGAACGGCCCCACTTACGAACTTCCGCATGGAAGGGCACCGCAACCAGAAGCCCAACCAACCAAAGCCTCGAACAAGCAAAAGAGACGAGGCAAATTAATTAATGAGATCGATCGAGGCGACGACCCAGCGTTGACCACGACTTGGAGTAGTCCTGGTCGACGTTTTTGCTCGAACAATTTGCCGTTTTGGATGTGGGCCCACTCGACGCTGAGAGGCAGCAACGGGGCAGAGGCCAGAGCACTCGAGTTCAAATTTCGACTCAAAATTTCGACCCTGTCATCTTCTTTGCCCCACCTCTCTCGCTCAAGCCACAAGGTATATAGACGTTTGGTTCTGCAGGTTGTATCGTTTGCCAATTCTAAGTTTTAAATATATTTTATAGTCCAATGTTTTTTTACATTTTGTTGTAGATTTAAATGGCTTACATGAAAAATGATTGATTTTTAAAATTTAAATGATCTAGTAATTTTCTCAAAATTTACATTAATTAAGTAAAGCAAGATAAACATAAAATACTATAAAAGTTATGCTGCAAGTAATTGTACCTGTATACAACCATCGCAACACAGGCTAAAGAATATGGCTTAAAGAAAAACTTTAGAAAAGCTTGAAAATTTGGATTACATTTTTTATTTTACATTTACATTATTTATTAATTCAAATTTATGTGAATTTTATTTCTTTTGAATGACTAGGGGCTGTTTGGTTCACAGCCATGGGTAGCCATGCCATTGAAAGATCATGCCATTGTGATTTGGGAGGCATTTGGATGGTTGCCTTTGGTTGGCTCGCCCTAGAAAAATTTGGCTCGCCATCTCAATTGCACGCACGCTGAAGGAATGGTGAGGGCGCGAGATTTGGGCGCCTTTCGTTGGCGAGAAATGAGCAGCAAATTAGTTCAGTGGGTCCCATCTGCATGGCACTCCCATTGGCTGAAAGACCAGCACATGCGCAAGTGGGCCCATCTGCATGGCTCCTGGATTGGTTGGAACAAAGCACATGTGACTAGTTAATCGCTAATTTTTCTTTTCAGTTTCAACTAAAATTCTCAATTATATATATTTCATATAGTATCCAATTTACACAGATTAAATTATATAATTCACCTAAATTTCTAAGCAATCCATTTTAAATAATTTTCAATTTTTTTTAAAAAAATCATCTTTCATTGGTCACTTTTTGAAGGCTACAATCCAAACGTCTCAGAATTAGCCAACGAAAGGTCATGCCCTGGGTTGGTCATGACCATTGGATTGGCATGGCCACCCAGGGCTATGAACCAAACAACTCCTAAATCTTTTCGACGAACTCTTGCCAATTTCCATCCATTTTCATCATTACCTGGTCAAACTTAATCAATAAAATTTTCAAGTTTTACATGCATTTTTTAAAAATTTGATGAGGATAGCGTCATATTAGCGCGAGTGTCCGATGAGACGGTTCCTATCGGACGTCTGGTCCCCGGCGCTCCTCTGACCAAAAACGATTCAACCAGACAGAACCTAGTGCGAAGCGACGACCTCCTACTCCGAGTCGACGGGACGACGAACAATGCTGCAAAGATGCAACCGGGCGTTTCAGCCGGCGTCGATCAATCAGCGTCAGGGCTTCTTCATATCCAAACAAACAGGGCAACGCACGAATGCAGAAATGCAGAATGAGGAGGCAGAACAGCGACGCCCCAAATTAATGGGGATCAGCCGTATATGCTGCTGTTCTGCAACCGGTTAAAAAACTAAAAAATAATCTATATTTCCATCTACCGGTTACTGAAGAGTGCGAGGTGTTTACCACTGAGAAAAGAAAAGTATCGAGATGAGACCAGGTCTCCGGTCTCGAGTCCATGAATGATCGATCGATCTAAACAGACAGAGCAAGTAGCTGTCTGATTACCTCAGGCTCGATCGATCTCGCTGGTTAGGCGTTGAACGGCGAATTGATAGGAGAGTTCATTGTGATGCTGCTAGGTCGCCGTTGGAGTAAGTGAAGGGCCGGAATTTTATTATTGTTCACTTTTTTTATATAGAAAAGAGTACAATTTGGTCTTAAACAAGACGTGGATGTTCAAGACTTTAGTTTTTAAAATTATACCTTTTTTAAAAAATTTGATCGTTTTGACTAGTAGTTTCGAAAACCCAAATCTAGCGATTGAAACCAGATATTAAGGGTTTGTTCTTGTCAGGTTATCTGACTTATATTTGATTATCTATCTATTTACTTATCTTCATTTAAATTTTAAAAATATCTCTTGAATCTGATTTTTTTATCTAAAAAACTTATCTAAAAACTCTAAAACACAAGTTAAACGAAGTGGATCAGACTCTCGAGGCTACCTCAAAAAAATAAATCAAATCAGTAGATAAGTTAAATAAGATAAGTTGAAAAGACCGGAGCATAAATGTTTCTACTGTGATTTTGAGATTACCAAGAAATTGTATCAAGAAGAAGGTAAAATGCGCAAAAATGACGATCAAATAATCGGGGGAAAAAAAAGCTGCGCAGAACAGCCGAAAGCAGCGCGCGGTTTCGATCGAGTGATCCTTGACGTGTGATGCTGCTAGCTCGCCGTTGGAGTAAGTTAAGCGCCAGGAAAAATATGCCTCGGCTTCAAATGTGTTCTAATTAACTTAAGTACAAGTACTTCCTCCATTCTTTTTTAATTTGTCGCCGTTGGCTTTTACACATGTTATTTAATCATTCGATTTACTCTAAAACTTTTACAAATATACAAAAAAATATAAGTCAACGTGCTTAAATTACGTTTAATATAAAACAAAGCATAATGAAGTAAATAATACTTTAATATTTTTCGAATAAGATGAATGCAGGTCAAATGATAAGTTTAAAGGTTAACAGCGATAAATTAAAAAAACGGAGGGAGCACTAACCATCAAACCGCGGTGATTGGGATTAATTTGGAAGCTAGTACAGGACGAAGGGATGGTGACTCTGCGCGCGCCACGGCTCGATCGATCGATGCCGTGAGATTTCATGCGTCAAGATCAGCCCTGCGTTAGTTGCTGCCTCCCGTTCTTGTCGTTCTACTTAACTGTAGTCGATCGAAGAATAAACAGCACGAGTCAATATGCTGAATGATGAATACATGTCCGTATATGACTCGAACTCTTCGAGTCTAGTCCAGATTGGTACAGTTATCGTAGAAAATAGAAGGATACATGTTTACCCGTTTCCAAACCCTTCTACGGTAGTTTTTTCTTCTTTTCGATCGGGTACCTTTGGTCTTGCTTTCCCGAGTTAATTTCCCCTTTTCTAAAAGTAAAGGTCTTCTTTTTTTTAAAAAAAAATAGCGGCGTAGACCGAAGCTAAATTTATGTCAATTTTTACGAATTTTTATATAGATGATAGTTCGTGTCTAATAAAATTTAAGGCTATTTTTTTTCCTGATATGTATTCTATGGTAAGTTCGTTCGAACACGGACGTAATCTATTCCAGAAAATACTCGCTCTATTTTAAAAACTCACACTTTTGATATTGAGAATCTTCAAAATATGCATTTGTCAATTAATTGTCATTACAATTTATTTATAAAATTCAAATAAAATAAATATGAAAGTGTTTTACAAGATGAATATAAATGTATGGTTTCGAAGTGCCCACTCAAATAATTTAAAAAATTTTGTACATAATATTTTAAACCTTTAACTTAGCATGACATCTCTAAAACATCATGTGTTTAGAAACCGGAAGGGGTTATATTATTAACCCATTCTCCTTAGATGCATGAGATTATATCCAAATTTACTGATGTAGTTATCTAGATCTCTACGTTTTTGGGCGAGTAAATTTGACTGGCGGTCCTTGAACTTATCCCGAGTTCTCACTCAGGTCCCGAACTTGCAAATTGCATTTTCGCATCCTTAAACTCGTTTTCCTGTGCCAGTCTGGTCCAAATTTGAAAACAAAATCACAAAAAATCACAAAAACATTACAAATTTTTAATAAATCATAAAAATCAGAAAATATTTAAAAAATATGAAAAATCACGAAATTATTTAGAAAATTCTGAAATTTTTTAAAATCATAACAAATAAAAAAATCATTAAAAATCACCAAAAAAACATGAAAAAATTCAAAAAAAATTCAAAAATTCATAATCTGAATGTATAAGTTTTTCTGAATTTTCTGAAAATTTCCTAAAAAAATTCAGCGGAGGTATGATATAGCTTGGGCGAGTAGTATTACATTCAGAAAATCCACTGCCACGGGGAAAGGGACAGCGGCCACCGCCTGGGCTAGGACCAACAACAGACGGCAACGGTCTTAGCGGGTGGCCCAGATCGATCGATCAAATTTTTATTTTTATTACTGGTTTTTATCTAATGTATAAATTTTTGTAATGAGGTTTTTCTAAATTTTTTAGGATTTTTATCAATTTTCTGTTTTTATGAATTTTCTAAATTTTTATGATTTTTAAAAAAATTATTGGTTTTTGTGATTTTTTTATGATTTTCTAATATTTTGTTTTCGAATTTGGACCGGACTGGCATAGGAAAACGAGTTTAAGGATGCGAAAATGCAATTGGCAACCGGGACCTAGGTGAGAACTCGGGACAAGTTCAAGGACCGCCAGTGAAATTTACTCTTTTTGGGCCACCGTGTCATCTTTATTGACGTTATCGTTGACTCGTTTGCGATCGGCGGCTCCAATACTTGGTCAATAAAGGAGATACTTTTTCAAAATTGCTAATAATCCGACGTCTGATGAGATCGGATGTAAGATGTTAACTACCGTGCTTCACTCCATTTTACATATGCCTTTGGTTTCCACTCTGCTAGTGTTGGCGATTCTTATGCCTATTAGAGTTTTAATCCGCAAGCGCACGGATACCGCAGTAGCTTTCACCCTGGAGTATTTCTAAGGTATCGTTTCTCACGAGGAACGAGAAGTTTCTATTTTCTATACTTATTCACCCGGATGGATATGATTATGGTGATTTGGAACAACAATGGGATAGATGTATTTCGGATCGAGAGGTTCTTCGGACATCAGACAGGAAGGTTCAAGTTCTATTCTTGTTTAATTTGTGACTCTGAATCGGAGCTCGGACACTCAATACCACCCGCTATCCTGAATTGGAATCCCGAATGATTATGATCGTTCCGATAGGGCTCAATTGGTCTACAACTAACGGGCGGATTTCACAAAGTCTAAGCCGGATAATAGGGCTATCACCACCTATTACCTACCACACGTCAATTGAAGCAGGTGCCTACCGGCTACTAACTAGTCCAAACACCACATTTGTACCTAGCAGTAATACGTACCAAGGACGTCACTTCGATACGCACCCCTACTACCTCTTATACTAATCTCTAGGTGGACAATTAAGCACAAAGATCTTAGCACTCAAGAATAGTATGGACCTAATACCAACAGAGACAAAATAAATAGAATGAACTTGATAATCAGATAAAATGAGACTGAGTGTTACCAGAAGAAGACGGAAGCAGAACCCGCATCCGAGTCCAGCTCCGGAGCTCTAGTGAGGGATACCGACACTCCGGCTCCTCCCCTACACTAACTCTCCTCTCTCTCCTACTCTACTTGAGAGTATAGCACAACTCTACTCGACTCTTGCTCCCTCTCACTTGTGTTGCTCTTTGTTGTTCATCTTCAAATGAAGGAGATCACCTCCTTTTATAGGCCACCGTGACCAATAGGGAGTTGCCACTACTTGGGACAGGTGTCACAAGCTCCTTGCCGAAAGGGGGAATCCAAAGGGATCAAGAGGTGGGTCGGCCGGCCTGCCTTTGTCGATCCCGGCCCTCCAATTTGGCTAGGATGCTCCTTGTGCGGTGGTAGATCGTCTCCTAGGTCGGTTTGGCAGTTGGAGACCGGTAGCATTGGATTCCTTTAGAATCCTATGCATAACTTGAGAAGCACTCCTCTTTCTGGATCAAACCGACTGAAATCAACTGCTTGGATGTGCTCTAGGATTCCTTGTAGAAGCCCTGATGCGACCCTGGCCTGACTGGACGAGGGAGCTAGGTCGGCCGGCCTAGGGTGGGTCGGCCGACCCACTCTTTTCCCCGGCTCGGGCCCAGTTTCGGTCAGTGGGTCCCTGCATGAAAAATTTTACCAAAACTCGTGGAGCTCTGTAAGTTTGCACAATTTTAGTTCTGGTTCCATTCATTTCACCAAATGTTGACAGTCGGAATCATATTAATTGTTATCAAAATTGACCGTCAGCAGCTAGTCATTGCGTTCACTACTTGCTCTCACTTTGTTCACTGTCGGCTTGCGCGGGCTACTGGCTGACAGCTGGTCACTCGCGTGGACACCAACAATGCCGGTCACACGACTGGCTCGCCGGAGCAGTCTCCGCCGCCTTCTCGTCCTCATCCCCCCTCTCTCTACTGATCCACCTCCAACCTGACGAGCTAGATATCTAGATCTGATGAGCACGATGATGGTTTGCTAGATTTGAGGAGGAAGAAGGTGAAGAGGACGTGTGTCATGTTTTCTGCCTTTGAAACATCATGCTTGTATGTATGGAACATTCAGGGTTGCTCATCAAAACATCATTTTTGTTATCGTGGAGCATTTAGCTTTGTGTTGGGATGGATGATTTATTGTGGAACATGATATTTTTATTGATTTTTGTCATGTTACTTTAGTTCTTTTTTGCATGTTTCAATGGTTTTTTGGCATGTTCCAACACTAGTCAACTATATTTCATTTCTTTTGACATATTCCATAAGTTTTTTTGACATGTTCCAACATATTTTATTGCCATGTTAATTACAACAGTTGGTTTGCTTTTCATTGACTTCATATTGCATGTTCCATAAAAGACATCATGTTCCAACAAGTAGAGCCAAATATTACGTACACTGCATTAGTTCGAGCAGTGTACATTGTACACGTTCAGAACAAATTATGTACGATTGGAATAAGCATCTATACTTTTCTAGATGGGACGTCCGATCCACAGGTGCTCCGGCCCATATTTTTAATTCTAGACAATCATGTAGATAATGCTAATCTTAAATATAATCAATATCGAATGCAAAACATATCTCGATCGTAATTCAATCTAATCAACTGGAGATCAGCTCCTATTTTTATTTTTTTAAAAAAACACACACACACACACACAATTTGAACTAGCAAGAGCTGCACTGCAGGTTTGAAGTGAGCCCAGCAAGTTGATCGAGCCGCACTTTGCCCAGTCATAGTCACCAGAATAACTTGTCTCGCACAAAACGTTGACGGTGAAAAAAAAGAGTTTAGGGTGAAAGCGACACGCGCTACGTACGTGCTAGCTACATCGCACCCATCACCTCATGAATCTCGAATCCATCGATTAATCCTTGATGCATGCATGTGATATAACCATTCGCATTTGTGCCCCCCTGAACTTCTTTTTTCCGTCTTCAACATGGATCATGGACTGCATTGGCGTGAAAAGTCCGTTAGTGTTCTGTGCCTAATAAAAGTGTGCCAAAGGGGAGAAAAGGGCAGACAAAAGAAAAGAAGTTCAAAAGGTTATAGCAATAAGATGAACGTTTGTCAATTGTATAGAAAATACATAGTGCTCATGGATTAACGATGGTACATTCTCCCGGGATCAAAACGCAAGACTTCTTTACATGCAAAAAAAGGCAAACTTTTCTATTTTAAAATACAAAATAAAGCTCAAATAAACAGATAACCTTTGAGGTAGAGCACACGGTACACATGAAAGGTGGAACCGGGGTTTTCCCGATAGGGAGTAGGGTCGATTTAACTGGCAATAAAAAAAACCAAAACAGCCCGTGAAACAGGAAAAAAAAATTGATAAAAAATCGATGAGGTGTTACCGGGTTTTTGTTTTTCCAGATTTACCGCCAAAAAAACCGATTTTTTCCAAACCCGCTATGGAACTAGGGCTGGAAAAATAGCTCGCGGCTCGTGGCTCGGCTCGGCTCGGCTCGGAGGTGCTTCCGAGCTCGAGCCGAGCCCACTTTTGGGGCTCGGGAAAATAGCGAGCCGGCTCGGGCTCGGCTCGTTTCTGACAGAGCTCGGTCTGGCTCGGATAGGCTCGGCTCGTTGTCATATTTTGAACGTGGAACGCCTTTGGCTCGTGGCTCGGCTCGGCTCGGAGGTGTTACTGGGCTCGAGCTGACCCACTTTTGGGGCTCGCCAAAATAGCGAGCCGGCTCGGGCTCGGCTCGTTTTTGACAGAGCTCGGCCGAGCCAGGCTCAGCTCGGCTCGGCTCGGCTCGTTTCCACCCCTATATGGAACACAAGATCCATGACTCCATGCATGTCCATATCAAATTGGCTTTGTTCTCTACACTAACGTACGTGAACGAATCACGGCTCGCGCCTTGCATCGATCGGAGTTGGCATAGAGAAATCATACACTGTTCTTCACTGAGCTGCATGTGCGTGCATGCATCGATGGCAGCAATTAACATGCATGGAGAATTGGAGATGATGAGATGGCACGTGGAGTTTAGACGGGCAAAAGCTATATATAGTCATAGAGCAGCGTGGCCAGCGCGTCTCGATCATAGTCTATGGCCGGCGCGTCTCATATATAGACGTCTGTCTTGCTTAAATGTCTTAAGAATTAAGATCCCTTTGCCTTTCTGTAATGTTGGACTCGATCGAGTTTTCTATAGCGATGCACAACCACTTCACAGCTACTGCTACCTTACAGATCGAGCATGATGTCTGTGTCCGGCCGTGCTACAGTTGTATAATGGAAATTTGGTTCTTCCCTCCCGTCAAGAGTCAAAAATTGTGTTCGGCTTTGCAAAACCTGATGAGCGCAGCAGACAAAAGTAACGCCATTTCTCTTTTTTTTTCCCTGGTTATTTGCTGTGTGTGCTCCTGTGAAGTTCAAAAGTATCATCCATTATCGCGGTGATCAGTCCTATTGAACAAGCTTGATATGGAACATTGCTAAGTTACACGCGTCAACTAGTTCACACGGAAGACTAAGGAAACGTGGGCAATCCAACACAACAAAATCAGTTGAAATTTCATAGGACGGCAGTTCTCCTGCTATGCAATGAAATAGGACGGCAGCTCTCCTGCCCCTTTTTTTTAAAAAAGTTACGTGCGCCAAATAGTTCATGCAGAAGATTAAGTTGATGAGAAAATGTGGACGATCCAACATGGTAAAATCAGTCGAAATCTTATAATTCAAAATTTCAAAACCGGTCCGGCAAACCATCAAGTTTTGACCTGGTTCCAAAATCTGATGGGTTTTTACCGGTTTTGCACCACTTTAGACATTATGAAGAAAATGTATATTGGGAAACCCCGGCTCTGAAACTGCCGTACAGAAGCAGTACTAGGAATCAGAAGTAGCATCAGAATATTCTAAGCAACATGGAGCATTGCCCTTGCAAGAACTATGATCCATTTTCCCGATGCATGATCGAATATATTGGCATGGATCACTGCAAGTGCATGGCCACTATATAACCACAGGAAGGAATTAAGGAGTGATTCTTTTCATAAAAAAAAAAGAACAAAAGGGGAAAACCTAAACCTAATTGTATTGGCAATTTGGCATCGATCTTTCTATCCACATCTTAACCTAGCTACACTTGATCTGCACATTTCAGAAGGGTCTCTTGAGCCCCTTGAAATCCACCGTTTCAATGCACTCGGCGCTGTCCCTCGATCCGTTGAGAAGCCTGAGCAGCTCGCTCGCTCTCTCCTTGGTGACTCCCTCGCACCCCACCTGCAGCAGCAGCAGCAGCTTCTGGAACGCGCCGACCTGCAGCGCCTCCGCCGTGCAGCCGACGCCGCCGTTCGCCGAGCCGTCGTTCTTGCACAGCCGCCACAGCGCCGACACGGCGAACTCCGTCGCCATGGCGGAGACGTGCTGCATCTTCTTCACGATCACCGGCACGGCCAGCGCCTGCAGCTCGTACGCCCTGGCGCGGCCGTAGCCGGCGAGGAGGAGACTGTCCAGCACGGCGAGCGCCTTCTCCGTCGTGCCCTTGTCGGCGTCGACGAGCAGCTCGACGAGGAGCTGGACCATGCCGAGCTCGGCCATGAGCGCGGCGGCGAGCTCGGAGTTCGCGGCGAGGTAGTAGGCGGTGACCAGCGCGGCCTTGGTCGCCGCCGGCGAGACGGGCTTCTCCAGGAGCTTAACGAGGGAGTCGTACATGCCGTCGGCGTTGGACATTGCGTCGAGGCATTGGCTGTCGGAGGAGGAGGCGATCTCGCGGAGCACGACAGCGGCGCTGGCCCGCGCGGCGATGTCGCCGCGGGAGAGGATCTCCACGACGGAGCCCAGCGACGCCGGGGAGGCAATGCGGCGCCGGGGCTCCTCGTCGAGCGGGAAGAACATCGTCAGCGCGGCCAGGATCTCTGACGCCGCCGGAGGTTGGCCGGAGAGGTGGCAGAACGCCGACGAGAGCGCGCGGGCGGCGCCGGCTGACCCGAGGCAGCGGCGGTTGCGGTCGCTCTCCTTCGCGAGCGCCCTGGCCCTGGACACCAGCGCGCGGCACGACGGCGCGTCGGCCCGCTCGGCGGCTGCGGAGACAGCGGCGAGGAGATCCGTCGCGTCGGCGGCGGACAGCGGGGCGCGGGGCGTGGGCACGCGCTCCACGCCGAGGGCGCGGTTGGCGACGCACCACTCCTGGATCATCCTCCTGGTGGCGTGGTTGGGGACGAGCTCCTCCGGCCGCAGCGGCCGGGCGGTCACCGGGCACGTGGCGTGGCCCCGCTCCAGCCACCCCTCCACGCTGTCCCGGTCGTAGGTGATCCCCGTCGGCGCCGCCACGGGGTCCCGCATCAAGTCCAGCGAGATCGGGCACAGGAACTGCGCCGGCGGCGACAACTCCGCCGCCGCCGGCGGAGGCTGCCTCGTCCGCCTGACGGCGAGCGGCACCTCCGCCACGGCCGCACCGCGCCGCGGAGCGACCGCGGGAGCGGGCGAGACACCGGCGTGACCATCGAAGCCGTGTCCGACTTGCCGGCGCGGTGGTCGTCGGGGTTGGGGGGCGTCGGCGTGGTGAAAAAGGCGGGATATATAGGTTGCGCACGGCATAGTTGAACGTGGCCGTGGGCGCCAGTTTGGAGAGAGAGAGAGAGAGGGTGGCGGAGGGAGACCGGCCGCCTTGTTCGTTGGGGATTGGTTTTGAATGTTGACCGTTGAATGTTTGAATTGAACACGGCACGGGCAGAGCGGACGATGGCGAATGGTATTCGGCTGACTTGGCTGCGCCTTTTGTACTCTTGTTTTTGGGTTTGAGTTGGCCTTTCAAAATTTTGGGTTGTTTAGGTACGTATATAGTTTTTGAGCATGGGCAGGTATCTGTTTTTCTTAATAAAAAAAAACTCTTGCTGTTTTTTCATCCTTCATTTTAGGTCAATTCATCCTTCATTTTAGGTCTTGTGTTGATGACATACGGATTGCTACGGTGCTATAGTACTTGCAAGTTGCAACGAAATGTGGCCATGCTTAGATCGAACAGGCCAAGACAGAAATGAATCAAAATTTAATGGAAAAAGATATATAATCTCTTTCTATTCTATTCCTCTCGTCATTTTCGGTCTCAAAATAATGAAACCAGACAAACTTGGTCTCTCAATTGGTAGATAATGGGAAATAAATGGTCCCTTACTTGGTCACGGTGGTTTTTAACATGTTTAAGTAGTTTTTTTGTGACAAAGAGGTCTAACATGCATGGCTAACATATGGCGCTTGGCCGCACCCCTTCACTTATTCCTTTTTCCTACTTCATTCTCACCTTTAATTTCTTTTGTGACTAACCATTTAGGCTGCTACACCGTCATTGTTGTTGTCGCTGTTAACGACCCCTGACCATGTTAGATCACACCAAGCAGTCTTAGAACTTAGCTTCTCTCTCCTTCCTTTTTCTTCTCATCCCTCCGCTAGGCCATCCCGGCGCCATGTCTGTCAAGGATCATGAGCTAGGCACTACCACCTAGCAGCTTATTTGTTTTGCATGATGGCTCAAGCAGTCGTCTTCCCTTCGCTTTTGAGACAAACACCAAACAATTATACTGACTCGAAACTCCCACTTTGGGATGAGGACCCTACATCCAGTTTTGCTTCACTATATTAGAAGGAAATTACAATAAGATGGATTACAAGTATGTGAAACTCAGTGTCTTCTTATTGTTGGGCCTTACCTCTTGCTTGCCTTCTCATATAGTTGCTTCCCCTTAATAGACTTGTCCAGTTAGCCTGGTCGCTTCTTAGAGACACGAATTCCTCGTTCTTTTATTACTCGGTGGGTTCATTTTCTCCTTTATTGATTCCTTCTTATCGACGCGTGGAGTGTTGTCTGCTTCGTGTCTCCGATCCTTATGTTTTCGTAGTGTTGCTTCATTAGCCGTAAAGTTTTTGTCATTTCCTACTGTTTATTAGAATATTTCTTGAGCCGTGATGGGCCATCACTAGTTACTTATGGGCCTTGTGGAGCCATTCCCCGTCAATGTCCACCATCAATGAGCCCTAGACTATGCCACTGCCTCTAGCTATCTTGTTGCCAATATTTGTTGAATATGGCCTCCCACAGTACTATCTTCATGGATTTATTTTGGATCAAACTTCTAATGCTGTCATTGCATGTCTTGCTTCGTTTCCATCACCCTCATGTTGGCCTCTTCCTCCATATTCCTCATGACCTTCGTGGTCTCATCATCCCTAATCAGATTTGTCTTCCTCATGGGCATGGCAAGATAGGGGCAATGGGAGAGAGGGGAGGCAAACGGTAGGCACATACCTAGAATGGCCAATGTTGTGGAGGACATAGATCAGGGTCACCTTGTTGCCATCATACTTGAGCTCATTGTTGACATCCTAAGCGCCACCACTGCCTCGTACTGTCATCGTCTAATTACATAGCATCATCGAATTGTGCTCCATGTTCTCATCGATCTCATCTGTGATATCTCATGGTCGCCCTAGTTCCAAGGGTGGTTACCAACAAGCGTCGCCACCAAAGTGGTTGCCAGGGAGCATGTCAGGTAGAGAAGAGGAGGTAGCGCCGCCAAGAAGGCAAGATGAGGTGGTTCCACTAGATAGGCAAGATGAGGTGGCGTTGTCATGGAAAAGATGGAAGGAAGCGGTAGTAGGGGGAGAGGGGGGGGGGAGAAGACGAAATGAACTCCACATTATGCTTGTTGTGTTGTGCCATATCAACCCAAACCATACCTCATGTCACAAATCTGCCACGTCACCTCAAAACACCCATCGACCGGTCAATGAACCATTTATGCTTGGTGTACCAATTAAGAGAACTCACTTTTGGTTTTCAGGGACCAAAAGGGACGAGGACCACATTTCTACGACCAAAAGTAAAGTTTTTGCTAAGTGTGCCATATAGGCAAGCCCTCATAAAAAACAGAGTAGTATCCATGATAGAGCGATAGAGTAAATCTTGTTCTATCTATTAGTATATAATTAAAACATAGTCCAATGGAGTCACCATATTAATCCTAAAATACTAGAAAATCACACATTAATCTGTGGGAAAAAGAAATATTAAAAGAATGGGTAAAAAGCATACATATCACTATAGGGTCTCCTTTGGACAGAAATATCATCGTAGAGTCCTTTATATCCTAGACGCCATTATACACATAAAAAACGTGCACAGATGTCATTATTCGAGCCGGGAGAGAATTTCAGACGAAATACGTGGAGAAATACGCTGGAAAATTGTAACACCCCAGCCTTAAACAAGACCTAGGATGCTACCAAGATTCACATTCACTAGAAATTTCGGCAACATAACATATAAAATCTAGTCATCCAAACGTAGTAATTCAATGACAAAAACAAAATATAAGACATCTCATATAACAAGTACATGGCATCCGAACTCTAGGACACCAAAAGAAACTGAAAGATCCCAACATAAACACAAGTTCTCACCGAGACGTAGGACATGCCAGCACAACAGCAACACCTCAGTCCAAGGCGAGGTTTACTTCACATGCAGCTAACTAGTTCATTAGGTCACTAAAGCAGGTTGAGCCTTAGTGGCGTGAGCAAAAGTGTGCTACTCCCATTCCCAATTAGCTGGTTTCTCCGGTGATCACCTAGAAACATAAAGACACAAGCGTGAGTCAAAACTCAACAAGTACACAATAACAATGTCATACAACGGACATATGAAATCATCGACCATTCAGCCCAAATGTCCATCAATGCAGTGCAATGCGATGCAATGCCATGTCTCCACATAGTGTGCACCGGTATCAGAGTGTATACCCGTCGATGTCACACTCATTTCCCCGCCATGTGGCGGGGTGCCTACCTCTGTAGGACTTATCAAGAGCACGCGGGATTAGCCACATAGCTTTCTCACCGACCTGGCACATGGCACACCGGATTAGACATACGGCTTTCTCATCAACCTGGCGCATGGCACTCCGGACTAGCTATGTGACTTTCTCACCGTCCTGGCTCGTAACTTCGTAAGCATGCTTCCATGATATGCATGAATTATAAAACAGATAATTATCTTTACCATCATCAATCCATCATCCTTCATCCATGCATCAGCATCACGTCAAGAGTATTAGAGCAACATATAAAGAACGCACGATGCCATATACCGACATCCACATCATCAGTCACACGTATTACCATAAGCAATGCATCATGTGCTTGCCTCTGTTACCAAGTGAAGCAGAGGTGAGACGATGACGACACTGACCCCTGAAGCGGCTCCACCTACGGGGCAAACATCACATTCATTATCATATATAAACCACTGCTAAGCAAAAGCTAGCACTAACCCTCTTTTATCTATGCTTACCATCCTCAAAGCTATGCTTACTATTCTCAAAGCCAAGGTGCCTAACCATCTAATTAGTCCACCATCGGTCTAGTTATCCAAAACCAAACCGACATCTCACCATAATCCAAGTCTGGACAGCAGCACTGTTAAGGTCGTATCTCCTAAACCGATAAATCAAATCTCGCATTCTTGGAACCTACGGATATCTAAGAGCGTTTCCCACGTTCTTGGTTATAAGATCGAGCTCCAAATCCCGACGGATTTGACCCAAAACCTCCCTGAAGCTCGCTGCATAGGCCCTCCCAAGTACACACCAATCACACCACCATATACATAGCTAGCCCCCAAAGATCGGGGCCTAATCAATGCAAGGAACAACAAAATCACAGCAATGAAGTTTAAGGAACCGTTACCCCTAACCTTGGCACATGAAACCCTAGCTCCTTCCTTCTTGCTAGCCCTGCCGCCCTGTCCCTTCTCCTTCCAACTTCACCGCTGGCCCCTCTCCTCTTCACCCTCGCCTCAATCTACCCCATCCCCCTGCTTCCCTTCAGCTGCACAGCTGTGTGGCACGCCGAGAGGGTGAGATGCAGAGAGAGAGAGAGAGAGAGAGAGAGCTGCATGGAGGAGGTTTGACGATGCTTCGACGACGGACGGCAGAGCACAAAGGGTGGCAGCAAGCACGAAGGGCGACGGCGAACAACAGCAGCAGAGGCGGCGCTTGGGGTGGGAACGAGAGGGCGGCATGGGTATGAGAGGCAACCGGGGATCGATCCCCTTGCCCCTGCCGTGCTTCCCCTTTAGGGAGGCAAGGTGGGCTGGGCTGGCCGGCCCAGCTCAGCCCACTTCTCTTTTTTTTCTTTAGTATTACAAAAATACGAGCTGACATGTGGGTCCCATATGTCAAGCTCTATCATCTTCTTCCACCTCCATCTCTCCCCCCTCTCTCTCCCCCTCTCTCTCTCCCCCTGATCTCCCCGATCTGCACAAGCGGTGCTGGCGTGGGGCGGCGGCGGCGGCGTGGGGAGGTAGCGTCGGCGTGGGCGGCGTCGGCGTGGGGTGGCATCGGCGGCGTCGCGTGGGAAGACGGCGTCGGCGTGGGGTGGCGGCTCAATCCGGTGCCAAGATCGGCGAGGGCGGCGGCTCGATCCGGCGGCGTGAGGAGGCGATGTTGGCGTGGGGTGGCGGCTCGATCCGGCGGCGGTGTGGGCGTGGCGTGGGCGTCTGCCCACGACGCGGCCAAGCTTCAGTGTGGCCAGCCCGCCGCCCGGCGTCGAGCCTTGCTGCGGCCGGCATCCGAGCTGCTTATTATGCAGATCGGGGAGAGAGATCGAGGAGAGAGAAAGGGGGAGAGAGGGAGGGGGAGAGATGGAGGAAGAAGATGATAGAGGCTGACATGTGGGACCCACATATCAGCTTGTATTTTCCAGCGTATTTCTCCACGTATTTCGTTCGAAATTCTCTCCCGGCTCGAATAATGGCATCTGTGCATGTTTTTTATGTTTATAATGGCGTCTAGGATATAAAGGACTCTACGATGGCATTTCTTGCATGTATGCTTTTTACCCTCTTATAGTCCACATTGCGGGTTCACATTGTCCACATCGTGGGGCCAAATCATAATGCTCAGATTAAAACAGAGTTCAATGTAGCCACCACATTAATCTTAAAATTCTAAAAAATCCCATATTAATTAGAAAGAAAAAAGGATTAAAAGATTAGTCCACATTGTGGGTCCAAATTAGATTAAAATAATAGTCCACATCTACTACTATAATAAAATAAAATCAATTGAAAGAAGTCCATATCAAATGCGACATTAGAAAAAAAAGTTCATATCAAATACTAGACTAGAAAAGAAGTCGATATCAAATACGAGATTAAAAAAGAAGTGCAGATAAAATATAGGAAATGAGTCTATATTGAGATTTAACTACGCAAATGCGCGAGACATCTTAACTCTCGTTACCTTCATAAGCGAATGGTACTATTTTGGTACATGAAATCTTTGTATTGTAAAAAAGTTTTGGCAGCTTATTTTCTTAACATCGGTTACTTCGCTCTTCCGGCCCCCAGCTAATATTCCACGCTTTCATCGATCTAGCTAGCTGGTCTGATCATCGACATGGACTCAAGACCAACCCCCATTAATTTTAGATCGACAAACATATATTTGACGGAGCTGTTATTAATTAGTACATTTAAACATATATTTGACGGTACGTACGTGCTTAGAGTCAAGTCGTTTGAACATGGCGCGGCGTGCCGACGACTGGCGATGTCGATCGGTGAGGCGGTCCGGCGGTCGCAGCTGCTGATCCGGACCCAAGTCGATCACGACTCACGAGTCAAGCAGCGAATGGAGCCAGGATGATATGCGTTCGCTGATCAAGCTGCAGCCAACTAATAATTATACGACTGACTCAAATTGCTTTCTTGTCATGGCACGATTTTTTCCTCTCCCATTTTTTGTTGGCCCATCGAATTTTTCTTGGACCTTTTTGACATTGTTGCGATCGACGAACACGGCATTTGCACTGGTTGGGTGTAAATTACGTGCACACGCATACATCACGTACGTAAGTAGCTAGTCCTAGATAAAATTGATAAGGCGTCGTGACTAGCTTCGTACTCTTACGTACCGCGACTCAATGCAAGACTCTTGAGTCCAGTCTTTGTTGTAATGTGGAATCTGTAGATTAACCATGGGCACGATTGGGAAACCTGCCCCCAGCCCGGCCCTGATTCTTGTATTAGCAGCCGGATAGTGTTTGTGATCCTAACTGCACCCTCTAATCCCATAATTACATATTGAAAAGGCCACATGTGGCAATCACATAGCATTAATTTAACAGAATACTAACTACCACCTGAGTATTTAATGATGTTTCCAATGGTATTAGGACAATGGTGTGTTGGCGATTCTTACGCTCAAAGAAATTAATCCGCAAGCGGACGGATATCGCTTGTAGTTTTCACCAGGAGTATTCATAAAGTTATCGAATCCATAGGGAACGAGGGTTTAAAGAGATAACCTCTATATCTTAATTATTTAAAATACCAGCCAGTCTAGATAACGGGGGTTATGATAAATGAAAAGACCGGGACACACACACGATAAATAATCACATAAAAACAAAAAAAACTACACTAGCTAGATAGATAGTTAGGAGGATAACGAGACAAGTTTAATAAGTTCACAAAGTCGTGTGATTCGTTTGCTGAGCGAGCTTAGGATATTCTAATAGTGGTTCACTTGATATTCGTCGTCGGAGCTCGGACACTCACTACCACCCGCTATCCTGAACTGGAATCCCGAATGGTTATGATCGTTTCGATTTGGCTCTACTGGTCCAAAGCCGGACGCTGTGGGTTACGCACAAGATACTTAATATCTACGGATGGATTGGGCTGTCACCACCTACCACATACCACATATACGTGGGCCCGGGTGTAAACCAAGTTAGTCCTAACCTCAGACACCACATCTGCGACTATTTCTAATCAATCTTCCTCAGTACTAAAAGAAGTTGATCTAGGTTCAATGTCTGGCTCTAACAGTATATGAGTGAGAACCTAAACTGATTCCAGACGAATATAAGCTACCGATAAGGCAAATCTACACAACTCACTTACGTAGATATACTCAGCTCAAATAAAGTTCAACACTATAGCAATGAATGAAGTGATCTCACTAATTGAAACAATTAGGAAAGGGTATAAGAGCTATTACCCGAATTTTCGAAGACACTTCCGGAACTCCGAGCGTCAGCTCGACTTGACTCTAACTCCCAACTTCTACTAACTAAGAGCTACTTTATTAAGTGGAATGAAAATGTGGAAGTGTTGTGTGTTGTGTTACAAGTGAGGAGAGGGGGTCTATTTATAATGCTACGCAGCCAACCGGGGTGCTCCACGTGTAGGGACACGTGTCAACTATCCCTCCTCCAAAGGGGAATCCAAAGTGGCCCGAGAGTGGGTCGGCCGGCCTAGTGGGTAGGCCGACCCACCTTCTTCACCTCCCAGCCGTAGATTTCGTCTAGGATGTTCCCTTGATGGTGTAGATTAACCCGTTAAGCCGGTGGATCAATTGGACTTGTGCAAGAAAGGAATCCAAAGGAATCATATGCTCATTTGTGAAGCAACCGTATCCATTCGATCAAACCAACGGCAGTGGATGGTCTAGATGTCTTCATCTTGTGTTTTTGTGCCATTGGAAAGAAAACAGAACTGGATCGGTGACGTGGCTAGGTCGGCCGGCCTAGTGGGTCTGCCGGCCTGGCTTTTTGTCCGGTCTGGCTTTGGTTTGTCCTGTTTTGCACTTGTAGACCCAAAACTCACCAAAACTTGTGAAATTTTATTAGAATAAATAAAATGTTAGTATAAACCTTGATTTTCCTCGAAAAGCCGGAATTCCGGAATATGTTGACGTAAGAAATTGGTGTTTATTTGACGTCAACACACCCCCCCCCCCCAACTTGAACTTTTGCTCGTCCTCGAGCAAAGAGCTCAAGTGAAAACCCAGTGGATCAGGATTGCATCAATATCATTATTCAATAAATACTAAGCACACAAAGTTGTACCACATTATTTGTTGACAAAAACTCGTACAAGTGTACCCCAATTTTCATCAAACTCACGAGGTTTTCAAAATCTCCCCTTTTCTTTTAGCGGTTGAAAGATGTAATAATTTTGATAGAATTTTATCAACTCAGCCCTTTTCAAGCTATGTCCCGGGTTTTTCTTTTTAAAATGTTCATTCCACATTACTCTCAGATCTCTCGGTGGTATTTGATCCTCACCCAGGCCTTTTTATCGATGGCCTTCTTTCCTCCTATTCTATGGTTTATATGGAGCTCATAGGTATGAAAATGTGGCCTACTTGGGTTGTACAATTTTGTAAAGTCAAAAATAGATCCTAGGGAATTTGGTACTACTTCGCACTCTGGTCATTAGAATAATAACATCCAGGGATGAGGGAGAGAATGAACTCATGCCAAAGGAATGAAGAAACACAAGTGCAAGTGATGAGGGGTTCTAATGAGTCCGCCTCATCGGATCTTCTGTTTATAGAAAGGTCTATTTGACTCCTTTATTTGATTTGAGATCATTCCTCAATCTAGAATTTTGAGAGACATATATTTTTTATTTTTTTATATGAAATAAAGATAGAAGGGGATGATGGTTCTCTCTTCCTCTTTCTTTTTTTTCTTTTTTTTCTTTTTGTTTGCCTCAATTTTTTCTATAATTTTGAGGAATAAATCTTTTATTATTTTTGAAGTCTTTTGGGAGACCAAATAGGTAGGTATATGGTGGACTCACGAAAAAGAACTTGGCTTATTTTTGTAGGAAGGAATATCTGGCGAGATGTATGCCCGTATCCCAATGCGGAATTCAGCATTACCAGATATGAGAGGCTAGCAATCGAAGGGTACGCGAAAGGAAATGACTAGTTTTGAAGAGCACTAATTTCTAAGGATTTACTTTTGACAAAACTCAACACAACCAAAGTGGCTTAATGAAGGCTTTGTATTTATTTAGCATTCTTGGCTCTGGTAGGATGAAAAAGTCTAATGAGGAACTCAAGATTTTTCTCTTTTCAAAATAAATTCTGAGACTATGCCTTAGTAGGGGCATAAGTAACTAGATCCTTATCTCTGTTATATCATATCCCTCAACAACTTAGAATTGGTTCAATAATGTCAACAATCGATGAGCAAGATTAAGCAGCATGACTACTCATACCAATAATTGTCAAACTTAAATGAGAGTACTAAATTGTATACCTAGCATTTATATCACAATAATAGAGCAATGTTCATCACATCCTTTCTAGGTAAGATCAACATTTATACATTTTATTCAAAGGGAAATATTTTTGGCTTTTTTTTAAAGGGCATACTATTAACTAAGAACAAAGCTAAAGCGGGGCAAGACAATGCGGGATTTTTGGCATGGCAGATCAGAAAAGAATTACTGGGAATTAATCTGGCAGGGTATTGGCAAGACAGTAAGCAGAGTGGCCACAGCAGGCAGCGACAGAGAGCAAGACACACCTATTGAGCCGGAGGGTCAAAACCAATGTGCTGGAACCATGCCGCAAGGGCATCGTTCGTGGCTTGTGTTGCGGTGGTATTGGCTCTAAGGTCACGGGTGATGTCCTCGTGGTACCTAGTGTGATGAGCCAACGTTTGTGTACGTGGCCCATATCATCAACTAAGGTATCCATTCTCTGTCCTAAGGTATGGACGTCCTGTGCGAAGGGCTCGAAGTAGGAAGGGTAGCGGGCCGATGACGGTCCTCCCCGTCCTATCTCGGGTCCTTGCTCACGAGGTGAGTGGGTCCATCCGGCATCAAACTACCGTGAGCTACCGGCCTCAAAGTTGTGCGTGTCCCAACCTTCGTACTCATGTGGAGCAAAGGCGGACGGGTTCCATTGATCCCAACCCGCACTATAGTCGGAGTGATGGGTCGCAGTGCCCCGCCCATCGATCGTGGTGGGGCTCATTGGGCTCAGTTGCTCTCGGCACGGCGGCGTGGCTGCTGCGTGTCACAAGGCCAGAGACACTATGCCTATGGGGCTGCAGGGCTCTAAAATCGATGGTCAGCGTCCGGGCTCTGTAGATTCTGAGTCTTGGATTAGGCAAACGGATCTCAGCGGTGGTTCTCGGAAATCTCATGAAATGAGCGTCCGACTCATCAACCCGAAGGATGTGGCCTTGGATGAAATGGTCCTTTTCTATTGTTTGGAATTGTGTATCTATAAAGGTCAATTCACAATGTTCTAACAGTCCCAAACCCTCCGCAATGCGGGTGATTAAGGACGTGCAATCAATATCCCCCTTTTGGTTAATCATCTCTACCCAGTGAGCTATCATATTTGCGATCGGATTAATAGGCTTTTTATTGACCATTGCAAACAGGTACTGCAGCTCATCAAGACGCACATTGCGCATGTCTAGCCTTGAATTAACTACCATTGCCAGCCACCTATGCATGAACCTAAGAGTGGGGTTATGAATATCGTTCATGCGAGGTTTGTTATACTCTTTGCCAGAAATAAATTCCCAGAATTCATCGCGATAAAAACCAGCTAACCTATCAGGATTAACTCTACACAAGATGGAAAAGTCTAGATAACTAGTTAGGGACTTTAAAGAACATTCAAATTCTTCATTAAAGAGTCTAAAATAGTATCTGCTCCCACCATCAAAAATGCGTAAAGTATTAAGAAATTCAAGGGTTAGAAGGCGCGAACCTTTTTCGACGATGGGCGCGAAATTTTCCCATCCGACGGCTTGGAAAGCTTTGTTGAATTCGTCCAGAAGGCCGGTCTTGATCAGCAACATTGGATTGTAAGTCCGTGTGTGCTGAAAAGACCGACGCCTCAGCGCTTCGAAGACTTGCCGCTCTCGGTCGGTATGGAGCACAATTTGCTCCTCCGACATCAAAATCCGCATTCCAGGGGCTGGGCCAGCCCCGGAGGTTGTTGGGGCTTCCGAATATTCGTCGTGGTACCCCGAAAATCGGGAATCCACGGACATTGTATCCCAGATTGGCTCTCCACGACTTCGGTCGGAGTATGAGTCCGGTCCGAGATGGATGAGCTGAATCGTTTGTTGTCGCCCTTCGCTCCTTTAGCGATGGTGCGGCCAAACTTACCATACCATGATGACATTTTTCCTGCAAGGGTTAGGACGAACAAATACCCAAAGGATATATGAAAGTATTTACGGGTTAGTCGTCCAAAATTAGTCGTTACAATTAGCAATTCTTTGCCTCCACAAAATTATTTTTGCTCGATTTTTAGTTGACAGTATGCGTGCAGTTGAAAGCAAATATGCAGTGCAGAGGAGAGCTACAGGCGAGATCATGCAATCACCGCAGGGATGTGATCTCAACCTGCAGGTCACTCCCGTATTTATAGATTTTCTTAATGCATGATTAGTGATAAACAAGGGATTAAATGCATGATTAAGGGAGACAAATTATCCTACCTAGTGCCTATATGGATAGAGTGGTGGGTGTAGTGGAAAATGAGTGGTGGAAATGAGGTGAAAAAGACCCACCCACATGGGGGTGGTTGGCGGAATTTAGTGGGTCAGCCGGCCTAGTGGGTCTGCCGGCCCCACTTTTTCACCAATTTTTTTTCTTCATATTTTTGTATTTTTATAGGCAGGATAAATGCATGGTAAAAATTTAATATGCAATGGAAAATACACGAAAAATAAATATGAATGCAAGATAAACATCCGGCTTACCTCCTAGTGAGGGCTCGAATTTTTGTTTTCGTGGTCGACGAGTCGGACCGCATCCAACCTTCAGTTGTCTTGAATTAGTTCCGCAGCCGAAGTTGCTGCGGCAAGTTGAATTTCTTTCATACGCCACACTTGTTTGATCTGAGATTTTTGAGGGGCGTTGATCTTCCCCTGCGGCTCCGACTTCTCGACCGCATGTTTCTTCCGATGGGGCTTGGATTTCCCCTTGTTCTCCTTCCCTTTCCAATATGGACGATGCAATGGCTCGTCCAACAATCGGAGGGTACTCATCATCGCAGCAATGAGGCTATCCACCGAGGTTTTGGTATAACCTTTGTTTCCTCCTGCACAGGTTTAGCATTTTTACCATGAAATGTGCGTACCTGTGAGCATTGCTCAGCTCTGGGCCTAAAGTTGAATGTTTCATCTCGGCCGTTAATGTTGAGCTGAATTTCTCCTACACCAACATCAATTGTCGCATTCGCCGTGCTCAAGAATGAGGGACGTCTTGGTGTCTACTTCCATGTCCAGCACCACGAAATCCACGGGTATCAAGAAATTTTGAATTTTCACTGGTATGTCCTCCGCGACTCCAATTGGATGGCGAATTGATTGATCTGCCAACTGCAGGGTCATGCCAGTAGGCGACAAGGTAGAATGATTCAATCTTTCATAAATTACCTTGGGCATGATGTCGTGGCGGCTCGAGGTCGCCTGAGCACGCTCAAAGTGTTGTGCACCAATGGAGCATGAGATGGTCGGGTAGCCAGAATCCTTCTTTTTCTCAGGGAGAGTGTTCAAAATCGCCGCACTGCACTCCTCAGTCAATTTAATGACTTCAGACGTCAGCAACGGATGCTTGTTGTTGAGGATGTCCTTCAGATACTTGGCATACATCGGTACCTGCATCGCATCTAGCAATGGTATGTTGACATATAGTTCCTTGATTACCTCAACAAACTTGCCAAACTGCGCGTCCGCAGTTGACTTGCGTTGGCGATGTGGGAAGGGTAGCAGTTGTGTCTCAGTGAATTCAGCGGGACTTGGCTTGGTCCGCGCTTCACTTCTAATCGTCTTCGGTAGCTCATCTCTTGGCTCTTCATCATTCTCACCTTTCTCCTCTTCTTCGTCGGAGATAACATCCTCATCCTCTATAGTGTTAGTTTGCGGCGGGTCTCGGGTGGTTTTACCCGATCGGGTTGCGACCGCATTAACATTTTCTTTAGGGGGAGTCTTCGGCTGTCCCGGGAGCTTTCCCGAAGCAAATGTAGGGATGGAAGAAGCCAATTGAGCTATTTGAGTTTCTAACATTTTATTGAAACTCAATTGACTTTTCATGGCAGTAGTAAACCCTTCTAGTTGTGCATTGATGCTCTCCAAAATTTTATCATTAGTAAGAAATTTCCTAGTAATGCTATCATTCACTTTTTGTTGAGCATTTGCATCATCTAGAGGAGATTTATTGCGATTTAAATTGCCATTGTTACCTCCTTGAAGACGGTTGTCGGTGGAGAAGTTCGGCCTCGAATTCCAACCCAAAGTGTAGTTGGAATGAGGTCGAAACCCATTGTTGATGAAGTTTGCGTCCTCCGGTCGGGTCTCAGTGCAGTTGTCTCCAGAGTGTCCCAGACTCCCACGAGCGCCTAGACAGTTTGATTCGGCACTTCCAACTTCTTCATTAATAAATCCATCTTGGCCGCGAGCATGTCCATATCATCGATCTGGTGGACTCCTCGAGTGCGCGGCTGCGAACGCTCATCATTCCAGCCCTAGCTTGAGACCATCTTCTCAATAAGAGTGCGGGCAGCACTCACACTGAGTGAAAAGAAAGCTCCTCCAGAAGCAGCATCGAGGTGCTCTCGGGCAGTACGGTTCAGCCCATGATAGAAGATCTGAATGATAAACCAATCTTGCATCCCGTGGTGGGGCAAGCCAGTATATACTCTTGCAGTCGCTCCCAGGCATCCGAAATAGACTCATCCGTGTGTTGCTGGAATGCGGAAATCTTGTTTCGCAGGGTATTGGTTTTGCCCAGAGAAAAATACTTGGTGAGTAAGGCATTGGAACACTTCTCCCAAGTTGAGACTGCATCTTTGTTGGCATAAAACCATTGTTTTGCCTTCCCGATCAATGAGAACGGAAATAGGCGCAGTCGAACAGCGTCAGGAGTTGCACCCTTGACGATAAAGGTACTGCAGATTTTCAGAAAATGCTGCAGATGTGCATTGGCATCCTCCGTTTGCTTGCCACAAAAAGGGCTCGCCTGAACCATGTTGATAAGAGCTGGTTTCAGCTCGAAACCACCGTCACCCACATTGGTGGCAGGTCCAGTGGGGACATTGGTGCTTGACGGGGCTGAGAATTCAAGAATGGTCTTATCGGCAGTCATCGATGATGAAGGTGTCTCGGTGCTGAGGAAAGGATTGCTCGTGAGGTTGGATAACTCAGAGACACGGATTTGCGGAGGTAGGACTAGAGGTCTTGTCCTTCGAACCAGTGACTCTGGATTTTGTCGAAAGTTTTCCGGGAGATCAAAACCGGTCATCCACCGCTCTGCTAGTTCCACAGAACAAAGACGGAGCAGGGTAATACCCGTTAAATTAGGCTGGTAAATTAAATAATTTAGATGTAGGTTTTGAAAAAAAAATTTATCTCTTTTTGAGAAACCGCTGCGTTCCCCGGCAACGGCGCCAAAAAACTTGTTGGCGATTTTTACGCTCAAAGAAATTAATCCGCAAGCGGACAGATATCGCTTGTAGTTTTCACCAGGAGTATTCCTAGAGTTATCGAATCCACAGGGAACGAGGGTTTAAAGAGATAACCTCTATATCTTAATTATTTAAAATACCAGCCAGTCTAGGTAACGGGGGTTAGGATAAATGAAAAGACCGGACACACACACACGATAAATAATCACACAAATACAGAGAAAGCTACACTAGCTAAATAGATAGTTGGGAGGACAACGAGACAAGTTTAATAAGTTCACAAAGTCGTGTGATTCAGTTTACTGAGCGAGCTTAGGATATTCAAATAGTGGTTCACTTGATATTCATCGTCGGAGCTCGGACACTCACTACCACCCGCTATCCTGAATTGGAATTTCGAATGGTTATGATCGTTCCGATTTGGCTCTACTGATCCAAAGCCGGACGCTATAGGTTACGCACGAGATACTTAGTATCTACTGTTGGATAGGGCTGTCACCACCTACCACACATACGTGGGCCCGGGTGTAAACCGAGTTAGTCCTAACCTCAGACACCACGTCAGCGACTATTTCTAATCAATCTTCCTTAGTACTAAAAGAAGTTGATCTAGGTTCAATGCTTGGCTCTAACAGTATATGAGTGAGAACCTAAACTGATTTCAGACGAATATAAGCTACCGATAAGGCAAATCTACACAACTCATTTATGTAGATATACTCAGCTCAAATAAAGTTCAACATTATAGCAATGAATGAAGTGATCTTACTAATTCAAACAATTAGGAAAGGGTACAAAAGTTGTTACCCGAATTCTCAAGACACTTAGGAACTCGGCGTCACCGACTTGACTCTAACTCCCAACTTCTACTAACTAAGAGCTACTCTACTAAGTGGAATGAAAATATGGAAGTGTTGTGTGTTGTGTTACAAGTGAGGAGAGGGGGTCTATTTATAGTGTTACGCAGCCAACCAGGGTGCTCCACGTGTAGGGACACGTGTCAACTATCCCTCCTCCAAAGGGGAATCCAAAGTGGCCCGAGAGTGGGTCGGCCGGCCTAATGGGTCGGCCGACCCACCTTCTTCACCTCCCGGCCGTAGATTTCGTCTAGGATGCTCCCTTGATGGTGTAGATTAACCCGTTAAGCCGGTGGATCAATTGGACTTGCGCAAGAAAGGAATCCAAGGAAATCCTATGCTCATTTGTGAAGCAACCGTATCCATTCGATCAAACCGACGGCAGTGGATGGTCTAGATGTCTTCATCTTGTGTATTTATGCCACTGGGAAGAAAACAGAGCTGGATCGGTGACGTGGCCAGGTCGGCCAGCCTAGTGGGTCGGCCGGCCTGGCTTTTTGCCGGTCTAACTCTGGTTTGTCCTGTTTTGTACCTGTAGACCCAAAACTCACCAAAACTTATAAAACTTTATTAGAATAAATAAAATGTTAGTATAAACCTTGATTTTTCCTCGAAAAGCCAGAATTCCGAAATATGTTGACGTAAGAAATTGGTGTTTATTTGACGTCAACATGGTGCAAACTAACACAACTTTAAGGAACAAGCAAATAATTTTCAAGTTCGAGTGGCTAAGTGAGATCATTTTAAGAAAAAATGACAGTTATTAAAGTATTGGTCTTTCCGAATAACCTTCTAGAAGTAGGAGACAAGGAGTATTTTCACTTGCCACTTAAGGTTGTCATGTATGTTATGATTCTTAATGACTAGTGGGGTTATGTAGTATAAATTTGTTATGATTTTTTATGACATGTTTTCCTTCTAAGCATCCCCTCGCTCCTTCTTCTAAAGGTGTGGCAAAACTTTCCATGGGTGAACCCTTGCCAAAACCCACAGGAGACATATATGATAAAGTTATACCGAGTGAAAGCGCAATGACTTTTTGGTAAAGTTTTCTTCGATATTTTAGGAGTTTGGAAGGACACATCAAAGCATGGTGTTGATCGAAAGGCCTGGATAGTAAAGTCATCGCATGGCAGCGCCTACACAAAATATATTGATGAAAAGACAAATTTGGCTATAAGATAGTAGTACAATTTGACCACATTTACCATATGGGGCATCAGAAGTTCATGTATTTGCTTAAACCCATTGTTGCATGCATTATAAAACACCATTTCTAGTGATTTTAAGGAAAATTCCTCTCCCTCTCTGCAAACGGAAATGGTGCATTTTTTAACAAATATGTGACGTACTCCGTATCTTTTATTTCATGTAGAAAATGGCAAAAAAAAATGTCGCATACTTTTGCGGGAAAATAGTACAATGGCATTTGGGAGGGATGTTTGTCACGGACGAGCTGAATATGCAAAGGCCCCACCACCTTTGTTGACCAAGAAGTACGTGCATGATTGGGTCAGGTTGAACAGTAGCCATGTACATAACGTGCATAGTTCCCATCAATCACATGGCATCCTCGAAAGCTTCCGCATGACCATGGAACTCATTGGAGCAGCTAGATTTTTTTTTATTTCGACAAGGAGCTAGGTGCTAAATTGGATGCAGATCTCTGAGATGTCCGGTAGTATCTCGGTGTCCGGAAGCATGCAACAGTGCTTTCTAGGACATGTACAACAAGATATTTGTACACCAATATTTATAGAAAGAGAATATTTATGGAAAGAGAATGTTGACACATCACTAAACACCTAAATAGAAAAGTTACATTACAATACAAAGATGCTTACCGGGTCCGAAACAGCTGGCTCTAGAGGTACCCAATCTGATTGCCATCCCTAATCATCCAAGACGAAGCCGAACGAGCATGACCAACACGCGGTCACTCATCATGTGTCGCGCTTCATGGTGCATGACACGATTCGTTAAAAGGCGTATGTTGGCTTCTAAAGGTGTAAGCCGGCTCACTCTTAGCTTCAAGAGTGAAATTTGGATTTTTCTAATAGTAAAGCATGTAAGTGGGCTTGTTGTTAATTCATTGAAAGAAGGTTTGAAACGTGGAAATTCTGCTAAGTTTATCGATTAAATCCTTGTATGCCACTGCATAGTCCCCCAGTCCCTCGCTTGCCATCATATTTCACTCTAGCCCTATATATCATCTCATTCGTAGTTTGATATATTAATTATATGCCATTATTGTTAGCTCTATTAGGATAGGGCTTTACAAATCCCACCATAATATCCAAAATAAGTTTGCGTTTGAACTCTAAATTGAGTGATTCAAGTTTCTAAATTTATGTAAAATCATGTTGTACTTGCTACTAAACTTTTACTTTTTGCAATACAAAATTATAATATAAAAAATAATTTTGTGACGCTAGATATCATTCATTTAATGTAAAATGTTATATCCAATTTTGTTTTATTTCATTGGCACATCTGAACACATAATTTTCTAAATCCACGTAAAGTTTTCGTTCAAAAATTTTTCAAATGGAAAAGTTGTCCTAATAAAAAAAGATGTGTCTTGACATTTTCTACAACTTTTATGTAGAACACAAAATCATACAGGTATGAGATGACCTTGAAAATTGCAGATGTCAGAAAGGTGGTGTAGGTTTCAACAACGAGCAGCGTAATAAATATTGTTCTATGAATTCTTATGTTTCTCAAATGGAAAGGTCATCGACTAGAAAAAATGTGTCAAGATTCCCTACAACTTTTATGCAAAATATAAATTTATGCGAGCACAAGAAGGCGTTGAAAATGCAAATTACATAATTAAGTTTCAATTTGCGCCTGGTCAGTTCGAGCACGGCCGTACAGGTAGGCTAGGCCGGGAAACCCATCGTGACCGTTTTCCAAGTCCAACCCGGCGTATCGTTAGGGTCATACTAGCCTTGCCAGTATCTTTTCGTGTTGACTCATGCCTTAGGCCGTGTTCGGGCTTTACTAGAAAACCTTGCCTAATTCCCAGCTCTAGAGGTGATCACTGATCAGGAGACAATTTATTTGGCATCAATTTTTTAAAAAAATAATGTAAAATTTATGCATTCTAAACGGCCCATATGCATGATGTCGCTGTATTTTTATGGCGAAAAATTCATCATTTTACCTGATTTATCTGTCTATTTATTTTTTAAATTTAAAATAACATGTTTTTTTTGAAACTTTTCGATCTCAAAGATTTGTCTAAGAGTTGTATAACACAAGTTAAATTGCGCACATCGGATCTTTGATTTTATCCCAAAAAAATTCTCAAAGCTAAGAAATAAGCGTTTGAGTTCGATTTGATGCCTTTTATTTGCCGCGTGCTTCTCCGGAAGGAGTACATTGCTGCTTGCTAGTCGCCTAGGCCTAATTATCCATGGTAATCCAGATCAAAATCGTAGGATCAAACTGCTCTGTCGAACGAACATGCACGCACTACGGCTCCAATACATCAGTGGCACAACTGCAGATCGATCGATGATCCCATTAATCCCACAAGCACCGAGACACCCACCCAGGCTGATTCAGCCAGCAACATCCACGGTCAACGGTCAACGATATATGTTCGACCACCCAGTCCCAGACCCAGTGTGCATCGATCCACCTCCGTGCGGCTAGCTGCTGTACCGTCGACTCCCGGTGCATATTTGGCTGCTCCATTCTGGTTGATCGAACAAACACCACAAGGTCGCATACTCGCATCCATTACATGATTCTCTGCACTATCTATCTATACTAGCAGAGTAAGCGGGCCCATGGCCCGCCAATTCGGAGATCGGATATGCTAGCCATCACCTGGTAATGCATTTCTATATGCCATGGCAACCAAACAAAACAGGCATACAATGTAATTTGTCCGGCACATATGATACATCTTAAAACCTTTACTGCAAAATATAATTTGGATGAGAGAAGTATCTTAACATATCGATGCAATTACACCTTTTTGCAATGAGATACATATATCAACGTGGCAAACAGTGATTCTGAACACAGATCCGTCCGCTAAGCGTTTACCCCCTGCCCAAAAACGCTTAGCTTGATGAGAAATGCATCCACCCATCAAAGCTGGCGGAAACGTCATAGTAACTGGTAACACATCACAGCAAAAAAAAGGCTTATAAATCTCTAAGCTGCTAGGTAGCTAGTGTATCAGATAATGTAGTGCGTTCTGAACAACCAAGATGCAAGTTAACCTCATAAAGTTGATACAACCAATTGTTGGTGCTTTTGCATCAAGTCGTTATAGGGCTCGAAACTTTTTTGCTGCTTCGCCTTATGTACGAATGGCTTTAGTTGCTTCCTCTCCTCCTCCAGAAAAGAAAAAATATAAGTTATACTCTAAATACATTTAATGATAAAACAAATCACAACAAAATAAATAATAACTTTTTGTATTAAACAAACCACCGAGTTACATGTTCACTTTATATTTTGTCAAGATATGAACACCTAATGAAATAAAATAACAATTTCTTTCAATCAAAGGACCAGGAAGACAAAAAATATTTCTGTGAACACTAATGAAAAGTCGTCAATTTGTTTACAACCAATAGATGTAAAGGATAAATAAATGATCTGACCTAGGAAGGGACATAAATGATCATTCACAACAACCAGAGAAAAAAAATGTGATACCAGGCTGTAATATGTCTTCATTAGATTTTGTACTGCTGCTATCGATGACAGCAGTTGTTAAGAAATATTAAAAAGTTATTGCTGCCAGGGGCACAAAAGATCCTCAATTTCCATCACTGGATTAATGGTAAAGAGCAGAACACGCAGAAAAAATAGCTAGGCGATTAAACTTTTACATTGCAATAGCACATGGTAAAACTAACTATACAACTAAACAGATTGCCACGTTTTCAAATAATAAGTTGACGGGGCAACAATCATAAACTCAATTTATAAAGCATTTTGAGTTTGACTATTTGTATAGCTAGTATACTATTGACAGGCAAAAGTACTAAAAATTGTAGATGATTTGCAGTACACATAAGTGAGCTCAATAAACCACTAAAACACGAAATGTTCAGATCGGTTTTGTAAAGGACTCCTAAATTGTAGCGGTTCCAAAAATGATCGTAACTGTTATAAAATGATGCCTACATAAAAAAAACGAACTCATAATAGTGATATACACTTAGAGCTAGAGGAAATTTTGTGTTAGCTCAAGGAGGCATAATGCATGGTGACCTAAAGCCATAAGTTGCTTTGCACAATCTGTATGCCAATAACACTATTGCAACTCAATAATCCTTTGATTTGTTCATGGAACTGTGTGGTTCGAAAAATATGTGGGAATGTAATCAATAAATAGCTTCATAAAACTAAAAGTAATCCGTGGTGGTACAGTTAGTAACATGGTAAAACATGGTGGTGGTATTCTACATTTGTAAACACTGCATAGGCACAACATGGAAAATTTCAATTGCTAATGCACATGTCGCAGCCATGAAAACTCTGCAAAGCAATCCCTGCCCGTAAGACATTGTTAAATCCAAGTAGGACGAATCAATAATAAGATGGAGCAGTAACAAAAGTTTTTTCGGCATGGTAAATGCACAACCTTTTATTTAGTACCAACCACATTCAACCAGTTGCAACTATGAGAAAGAATCAGCACCATATTGATTGAAGAAGCACCATTCTTATTCAAAGAATGGAAAAGTGATGGATGTTTCGAACAAACACGAAGCACCTATTCACCACAATTGCAACTTGTCGATGAAATGTGGGCACATTGAATTCCTTGGAAGGCAACCTCTAAGGAGGAATAGCAGAAAACAGGGTTGAGAGGGGAAGTTGTTAATATGTAACAAACCTCACTGTTAGTTTTTTTTTGTTTTTTGAACATTTATTGTACAAAACATCAGATGTATATGCAATTATAGATGGTGAACAAAAGCTCACAAAACCCAATATTTGTTTAGATGACAAAATAGAGCATGTTAAATCTTTTTGGCCCTGATATGCATATAATACATGACCGACGTTTCTTTCATATAAATATCATCTAGTGTTTGTACTTTAATGGACTGCACTATTTTATCCATGTTGCGCAATATAGAAGAACAAACTCATACATGGTTACAAATAGGTTACACCATGTACCTAAACAAAAGATAATACTCACAGTAAAATTATGAAAGGATATGGTCATCATCAATAGCTGGCTCTGCATCCCCCATAATTGGAAGGTCAAGAAGTCATGAGAAGAATAGTACTTTACAATCCTGCAATAAAGGAAGATCATCTGAACCCCACGCTCTACCCAGAGATCACTTATCAAAATACATGCCCTTGTTGACATCCTCTTGTCTGCAAAAACAATCTAGAGATAGACAGGTCATAGCCCAAACAAAATATGTATTTTTACAAAGCATCTGAAAAGGCTCAGGTAGGAAACACCTAAGAGCAAGCACTAAAATAACATAATAGAGATCTCCAAAGCCAATCTCCCAAGCCCAGCACCAGCACCAGGGACTAAACATGATGGAGATCTATGCAGTTTAACAAATATATAATTTGTAAAGGCAAATCGGCAACACCACAATACATTATCAATAGGCTTGGCGCCCATATCGCGCAGATAACTCCATAGATTAAAAACAAAATTAAGCTTTGTCGTTGTGTCGTATGTCATCAATAGCCTTGGCACCAACTCTGAGCACCTGAACGTTTAAGAAAAAGCACTACATTATCAATATAGGAAAGAAAACAACACATACACATACAGAAATAAAATTGCTCATTTCTTGCCATACACAAAGTGCATTCATCTTATGCCAACTAAAAATGACAAAGAATCCAATTTTTGTACCTTTTTAGGATTGAAACTTGCTGCTGCAATTGGAGGCGATAGTACTGTGAACGTCGACAGCCACAATTCACCGAGACGAAAGAAGGAGGAGCCCGGGCTCAGCTCTGCCCATAAGCAAAGAATTTCACCCTTGAGAGCGGAGCATCCCTTTACCTCCAGCGACCAACAAATCACCAAAAAAATCCATCGTTAATCATTCGTGAGCATTTGGTTCCAATGCTAAACTACATTCCATACCTGTCTTGGCTCAAAGGAGGAGACTTCGACAGTGGTTTGAGACAGGGGCGCCAGTGACGGCGCCAGATCTGGCCCAAGAGGAGGCTGCAGCGGTGGTTTGAGACAGAGGCGGTGAGCGGCTGTGACGACATCCAGCTGAGAGCAGGGAGAGAAAGGCAACGCCGGCTTGGAGATGGGCGGCGGCCATGGAGGACGGGCAGCGCAGCACCAGGCAGAGGAGCGGGGCGGGGAGAGGCCGGATAGGAGATGCGCCGCCGCCGGCTGGTGGGGGCAAGCTGGGGCGCTGCTGCCCACCGTCATCGGAACCATCCACCTTGGAGTCAGCGGCGGGAGGAGCAGGGACAGGGAGCTGTCGGTGTCGGAGAGGAGATCTGCAGGGGAAAGGGCAGCGGCGGACGGAACAGCCGCGAGAGGGTGGCCCATCGGCGCCGAGGGGGAGGCGGCGAGGCAGGACGCCGAACCTTTCTTGCGGGAGGCAGCAGGGTGAGGCTGTGCTGGTGAGAGGTGGCTAGGGTTGTGAGTTGTGACAGGGGGAGAGAGGGGAGCCGGGAGCATGTAAATGGATGGACCGCAGGATGATTTACAAAAGTACAGGGGCCTTTTTCGAAAAATGCCAACACAAAGCTAGTGATCGACCGCGGGAGGAGCGGCGCTGAGCTCTCGTGAGCGCCCTGCGCGGAGAGGCGCGCCACGTGGCCGCGAGGGGACGCAGCACACCGGCTTTGTAATTTGATTGATTGATGTATACATAGAGAGGACAAGGTTTTTTGTCTGCCACTGCATGCTGTCCGTATAGTGCAAGGGACGCATGGCTTGCCCGGGTATGGATAATCCTCATCTCGTCTTGAGCGAGAAACCGTACCATCCGTCTTTTAAAGGCAGCATATTTGGTGCTAATGAAGTATATGGCAATAACAATAAACTTAATTTGTCTTGGTCATCGTTCTTCACCATGATCATGCATGCATGTCATGTACATAGTGTAGAGGCAACGGGGATGCAAAATTATATTGCGGCGATGGGAAGCGGCGAATGTGCCCGGGGCCGCCAAAAATGTTATGCTCAACCAAGCGGTAAAGGGGAGGAAGAGGAGGCCGCGCCGAGCACCAGGGCAGTTTTTTACAACAAGCAACCTTTATATTATATTGGTAAAACTTAGCTAGGGCTACAATTGATGGAAGTACCAGCCACAGGTGTAGTTGTCGGGTTATTACTTAATGATACAAGTATGACTTGCGACAAAGGATATTTGGCAATGGATCGATGGGAGGACACAGGTTCGGAAAGCATATTGAGAGAGATCTCCCTTTCTCTAATCATAAATTCTCGTTCCCTCTGGTTTTAAATCCTCAGCCTCTTCTCTCAGCTCCCCTCAGTGGTGGATCCAGCCTAGCAAAGCAGTTCAGGCTAGGCTGCTGATGCTCCACTCCTTCAAACCCTTGCTATCTTTGAGCACTGGGCTTTGGACGGAATAGAGTTGGCCTTCGGATTGGGTTGGAGCAGCCCAGGCGGCTGTCTGGCCTGCCTGGGTGCTAGATCCCCCTGGCTCCCCTTGATCAAACAATGCAATTTACATTGGCTGGCTTCCCATTCTCTACTGTTATTTTCCTCAAAACAAAGAAGGCATGCACCATTGATAAAAAAGGATGAACTTGATGATAATAACACAAAGTTTGTCTTTTCGTTGAGTTAGCTCTCAAAAACGGTGGGTATTGTTTCCTTGCTTTGACCAGACATTACTTTGATATGTGGTATGTTGGTGTTGACACCCAAATTTGGCAGAAAATCGGATATTCAGAAAAGGCCAAATATGTTGGAATTATTGGGCCAAATCGAAAATGGGCTTCGTCGGTGAAGAAGAAGAGTATATCGAAGAAACCGATAGATACAAGACTTCCAAAGAAATACGATCTGATCGGAGGCGCGACGCGGTAAAATAGGTCGTATCGGTATCAACTTTGTAATAGTATAAATAGGACTTTAGGCCTCGAGAAAAAGGGACATCAAATACTCAATACACAAACTACTTTCTCGAATCCGATCGACTTCGTCGAAAGGCTTCAACTCGCAGGTAGAGCAATCTCGATGGGATAATCGATTCTCTCCTTGTAACCCGTATGCATGGCTGCATCATGTTGATCTCATGTATACAAAGCATGTTAAACTGTCTCGGGATTTACCGATCTTTAACATGTTCTCGCATATTGCACTGTCTCGATTTAATCGATTTGTAATATGTGTTTATCCTGCAATGCCGATTGTCACTTACTTTATATGCTTTTCCTAAATCCAATATATGCAACTGCCTCGTTTAATCGATCTTGTGTATGTTTTGTTTAGGATTTCGCGTGTGCAAGTGTTTGCCGATCAGCGTTGTATTTATCTTTATTAGTTTTAGACCTTTAACTCGGTTTATTGGTTTAATCTAGAATTAGATCTGAATACTGTCTTGGCCTGACCAATCTATTCAATCTGTTTCTTGGTTTAATCTAATGCATTGATACGAAGGTTTAGTGCTAATATTGTATAAAAAATACCAAAAAGAAGTAGAAGATCTAAGGTTAAATGCTTATTTACATTTATTTGCTCTATCAGGCAATAAGCCGATAGATCCAGTAATCGGGTTTCTTGAAGCCGATTACAAATAACCTGATCTGGCTATTGAGAAAGCCGATTAGGACTATGTCGCTGACAATTTACCCCTTGTCAATTTACAGGTCAAATTGACTAGCACGTTTGGTTTTTAGTTGCGACGCAATCACTGAATTGACGCTTCTGCACGTGTATTCGCGAGAAGTCCACTTTTCGTGTCAACAGTCGGTGAATATTTTGCAGAGTGCACTACAGGAAAATGAACTTTTAACGTCGGCCATTTGTATTTACGTCGGCCCAGAATAAGCCGACGTAAATCAAGCCGTTATTTACGTCGGCCCGGCTCGACCGACGTAAACACAACTGATCAAGCAGCGGCGGAACCAGGTGACGTGGGGGGTATTTACGCCGGCCTGGTCGGCGACGAATAATCAGATTATGTCGGTCGGGCCCGGCCGACGTAAATATCGGCTTTATTTACGTCGGCCCGACCCGGCCGGCGTAAACATTTGCTTTAACCTAACCCCACGCCGACCTGTCTCATCATTTTCCCCACACGCGCCGCCGCCGCCTTTCCCAAGAACCGACGCCGCCATCCACTGCTCGCCCGCCTCATTGCCGCCTGACGCCCGCTCGGCTCGCATCATGCCGCCGCCGACGCCGCGCCGCTCCCATCACGCGCGCCACGACGACGCCCGCCCCCCGCGCCGAGCCTCCCGACCGCCGCCCATCACGCGCGCCCGCCAAGGCCCCGCCCGCCCGCCCGCCTCTCCGCCTGCCACCACGCCGCCTGGCCCGCCCATGCGCGCTGCAGACCGCCCGACTACCATTGCCGCTGCTGCCTGCCCTCACCTGCACCAGGCACCCGGCCCGCCTCGACCCCCTGCCCGCGCCCTCGCATCTACTCCACCTGGCCCTAGCCCCTAGCCCGGCCCAGCGCCTACTGCTACTACTCAGGCGCGCCACCGCCGCCGCCCTACTCCCCTGCCTCTTGCGCCCGCTACTACCATACTAGCGACAGGTATTAATTTCTATATCTCTAAAATGCATGATGTAGTCTCGTAGCAAAATTTGATTGTGATTAAATATTATGCCATTATCTGTTGCCCTTATCTGTTTTTTTTTTTTTTGAGAAAGTGTCCACTCTGTCATTCCTAAAGCTTCCATGAAAATACATCCAAGTCCAAGAACAAAGTCAAAATTACAACGAAGTCCCTAAAGGACCTGGACAAACAACACAACAAAAAGCTTCTCCTTCTCACTACGCCTTTGACGAAGACGAACGCCATGGCCGACGACAACGAGTTTCGGAAGCACTCAATCAGGAAGCGGATCGAAAAGACCCTAGCAGCAATCGTCTTGTCCGCACCGAAATCCGACAATTCCTGAATAAGCTCCACAAGGAAAGAACCATCGCCGAAGAGAACCACCAGCGTCAACTTCGAAGCCGGCGACGGAGTCTCCACCACCAGAACACCACCTACACCTCTTTCTCGAACTCCTACTTTTTCTCCACCACGACGTGGGGAGTCTAACTTACCATCAGGCCACAGCTCCGGAAGAAGCCGCCACCCAGGTCTTACTGGGTGGCCACCCCCAGCTCGGAACAACGGAAGACGGGCCGCCGGCGCTTCCCAACACGAAACGTCGAAGCAAAGTCGCCGCACCGCCCAGCTTGAGCGCTCCACCACCAGAGTGCCTTTATTGGCTAATTCTACTCTAGATCTAGCAAAACTATACACTAAACCCTGCGGATCCGGCGTCAATCCCCACCGCCGGCAGCCCACAGGCCACCGACGACGAGGACGACGACCGAACCCGCAAGAGCTCCACCACCCAACGAGCGCCCTCACGAGATGTTGTATGCTCGAACTCCTAACTCCCCACCCCTGCCCCCCAAATATTGCCCTTATGCCACAATTACATATGCAATTAACTGTTATTATGACATTATCGTTTTGTAAAACAATAGAGTGGGTTGTAATATGTAATTTACTGTTATGTGATAGGTGTATTTGATATTTTTGTTTTATTTTTGTATGTATATAGACCAATTTTGAATGTTATATATGTTTTCTCACTTTGTTGTCGTGATTTACGTATATTTGAATAAACCGGTTTTTGAAACACAAGTCAACCCAACCTATACGTCACCCGTTTGGGAGCGACATTGATCACATTGAATTGTGATATTTATCGCTCCCGAATTGTCCACGCTTTTGGACAGCCTGGGGATGGACGGGTTAGCACGGTTTGTTGTGGCATGTGGTGCGATCTGAACGGAATTTCGGCTGCATAACCCCGTTGTTCTCCGATGCACAAGTATCATGCGTGCATTCGGAGAACAGCGAGGTTACGCTGCCGAAATTTCGTTCAGATCGCACCACATGCCACGACAAACCGTGCTAACCCGTTCATCCCTATGTGGGTTTAGGACCTATCTTTGCCTAGATCTCCTGTTAGGATAATTAACTTATTTTTATGTATCTTTGAAATTACTAGTAATAAAGATGGCTGAAGACCGTAGATGAATGTACGACGATTGGGATAACAGTATGAAGCACACTGAAGAATGGAAAGTTAATGCACAAAGTTTTCTGGATAAGGTTTTCACCCCAGATCCTCCTGGCGGGGTAGCGAAGTGTCCATGTACGTGTTAAATGTCATGTTTTTGCCCGAGTGACAAAATCCGTTATGGCCGGCCACCTATGCAAATTGGGCTTTATGCCGAATTACCTCACATGGTATGAACATGGTGAGTCACAGGCGGTAGATGTACTATCGTTGATTGTTACCTCATGAAATTCCCTTTGCTCAAAAACTTTACTAGGAATAAAGTGGTCCTTTGTTCACAGACCTTGATGAATTAAATCAGATTGGGTTACAAGTTTACAAGATTGAAGCACTGAATGGAAAGCTCTTAATGCACAAAGTTTTCGATAAGGTTTTCACCCTGCATCCTCCTCGCGGGTAGCGGGTCCATGTACGCAGTTAAATGTCATGTTTTTGCCCGAGTGACAAAATCCGC